>SMJT01000162.1:39700-63120 GCA_004349715.1 Crucihimalaya himalaica | reverse complement strand
TGAATTTGATGAAATTGTGATGATGAAAATACATGAATAAATAAAAAAAATATTCTAAATGTTGGTTGAGTCATCTTAGAAGAAGTGGAGAGACTCATATAGATCGGCCAATTAAAAATTCTTACCTTGCTTTTTACATTACATTGAAAGCATAAGATGGGAAATAAGAGAAGTGATCTTACATTTGCCATTGACTCTATACTCCCAATTACAACAGTTATATATAAGAGAAAATCTTCTTTATTATATAAGATTGTGATGCCATTTAAATTAGTCTAGTTATATTTGTTTTGTTGATATATAGTTATATTTAGTTAATGAAATTAAATAAGACATACGAAAAAATTATAATTTTTAGGGGGTAAACATTAATCATTTTAAATAAATTCATATATATATTACATTAAAGAAGTGATCTTACATCCGTCATTGATTTTATGTTCCCAGCTACATCACATATATAAAAGAGAAAATCAACCTGAAAAGAAAAAATAAATTAATATATATATAGCACTATAAAGAAGTGATTTATATTTGTGAGATGTTATATGCTCCAACTAAATCACTTATATAGAAGTAAAAAATATACCTAAAAAGGAAAAAAAATGAAATTTGCATTGTAATAATTATCTTACATTTGTTAGGAGTTATATACTACATCACTTATATTGAAGAGGAAATCAACGTGAAAAGAAAAAAAATTTGAAATTTTTCTAATTAATTAATTAGTTATTACAAATTGTATTAATAAGTTAAGTTATGGTCAATCAAGAGAAATTATTATCTTTGTAAATGTTTTTTGTTATATATGTTTCTTTTAGGAATGAGAATATCAAAAACTAAAATAGAGAAATAATTAAAATGAAGGATGAACACTTGTGATGGAGAATATGGAGTTGTATAATAGAGTAATATTGAAAAGACACATTTTAAAAAATTATTGTCAATTATGTTGTTAATGGGTTAAGTTATTGTCAAATTGTAATAATTGTTTTTAAATGTGTAATTAACAGAAATTATTGTTCTTATATATGTTTTTTAGAAATGAGAATATGAAAAGGTAATCGTTTATATAGAAGAGGAAATCAACTTAAAAAAAAAAAACAATTTGAAAATTTTCTAATTAATTAATTAGTTATTGTAAATTGTATTAATGAGTTAAGTTATGGTCAATTAAGAGAAATTATTATCTTTGTATATGTCTTTTTGTTATATATGTTTTTTTTTTAAGAATGAGAATATCAAAAAGTAAAATAGAGAAATAATTAAAATAAAGGATGACAAATTATAATAATTGATTTCTTTTGTATATGTCTTTTGTTAAATTATTGTCAAATTGTAATAATTGATTTTAAATGTGTAATTAATAGAAATTATTGTTCTTATATATGTTTATTTTAGAAGTGAGAATATAAAAAGGTAAAATAGAGAAATAGTTAAAATGAAAGTTAAAAGAAGGATGACACGTTTCAGCTTGTGGTTAAGCGAACCTTACTTTATTATATAAGATTATAACGCGTTAGAAATAAAATAAAAATTGAAAACAACCTAAAATATTTACCATATTCTAAAAACAAATTATAATATCAAATTCTTACAATAATGTCTGAATTGAGTTTTCAACCCATGCAAGGACATAAAAACAAAAAAAATTTGTTTAGGAATTTGAGATATGATGGAAGAGGATGTGAAAGTGATTATTTATAGGATGAAAAGTGATGTATGTTACAAAAAGAAAAAAAAATTATGGGTGTTACAATTATAATTTATGGTGTGTTTAAATGACATTGAATGTAATAAATGAGGAATCTTATTAAAGAAAATATTCAATGACAATGTTACAATATTCGTAGCTTTAATTTTGGTATTTAATTAATTTAAATTTAATTAAATGATGTTATATTGATTTATATATTGGTTTATATATTGTGTGGGTGAGTGATTTGTTTTATATATTAGCAATTAAATTATGGTCAAATTATTAGCCCACAATTATTAGCCCACAAAAAAAAACTTGGAGCAAGCACCAAATAGATTAAACACCGGCCCATCTAGACCCAACAGAATTAAGTTGACACGTGTCAGCCTGTCGTTCACTGAACCCTACTCTATTATAATAGATTTTCTCTAAAACAAAATCATTGGTATTGCCTAATTTCTTTTAAAAAACATTGCCGTTTGGTAGATTTAATATGTATGACAAAATTATTTTCATTTGGCTGATTGTGAATTTTAGGTTTATATTATGAGACCTTGTGGGTTTGCGTTGCTTTCTTGTTTTATGTACTGTCTAGTGTCAAAGATACAGCAAATCTTAGGAATGTGAAAATATTTTAAACATCAAGTCTTAATTTAACAAAAGTAAAGTTACAAAATAGTAAGTACTAAAAACACATATAAAAAGTGTCATGAGTCACATAAATATGTCCAGTTTAACACATTAAGATGTGAAACTCATACATTAGTGCAAGAGATAAGATACAAATGAAATTTTTTAAAAAGTTAGTACAAGAGACTTCACACGTAACACACACGTTAGGATTAGGAAAAAAAATTAACTAATTACAAATAAGCTAAAATTTCATTTTTACTATACATCATCGTATGAGACTTCTCAGGATTAGTCTATCGGTAAACTTCTCATACGAAGTCTGTTAGGAGACTTCAAAGGTGAAGTCTCGCAATAAATAACTACTAGAAACTAAAAAAAATCGATTTAAGACAGAATATAACACATTGAGATGTGAAATTCATACATAAACAACAACAATAACTAATACACATGAAAAACAATTAAAATCTTGAAAATATAAAATAGAGATGATACTAATACATTTTTTAAAATGTTAGTGCAAAAGACTTCTCTAACGAAGTCTCCGGACAGACTTCTTCAGTGAAGTCTAAATATTATAAGCTAAGTACCTTATAAGTTAAGAAAAATAATTTAAAAATAATTATACGATAAAAATAGTTCAAATTTCTAAAAAATCAAAAGCCATACGTAACACATATGTTAGGATAAGAAAATAAAAATAACTAATTATAAATAAGCTAAAATTTTATTTTTACTAAAATTATCATTTGAGACTTCTCGGATGAAGTCTTCCAACAAACTTCTCAGATGAAATCTGCTAAACAATTCAGAGGAGACTTCGCCTGAGAAGTCTGAAAGTAGGGGTCTAGTTTTGCAAATGACCATATTTTGACTTTCACGGTGTGTACAAGAATCACTGAAGAAAAACATTCTCCCTCCTTTGGGATGATCCACCTCAAAATGCCACTTACCGTCTCTCATCACCCATTCTCCATAGACAGCAGGTACATGAACCATTTTCTGAAAAACATTTGAAACAAAACAAATGCAAACTGTTAGTTTGTTTGACAGTAGACTTCAAAGGTGAAGGTGAAGTCTGTTGAAAAATAATTATCAGAAATTCATAAAATCGATTTAAGATAGAATATTAGACATTGAGATGTGAAATTCATACATAAACAACAACAATAACTAATACACATGTAAAAAAATTAAAATCTCGAAACTGCAAATTATATATGATACAAATCCATTTTTTAAAAAGATAGTGCAAGAGACTTCTCGAACGAAGTCTACGCACAGACATCCTCTGTGAAGTCTAAATTTATAACCTAAACACCTAATAAGTTAAGAAAAATATACAAAAATAATAATGCGATTAAAATAGTTTAAATTTCTACAACATCAAAAGCCATACGTAACACACATGTTAGGACGAAAAAAAAACTAATTACAAATAGGCTAAAATTGCATTTTTACTAAAATTATCATTAGACACTTCAAAGGCGAAGTCTCTTAGTAGACTTCTTCGATGAAGTCTGCTTTGCTATCTGAAGCAGACTTCGCCCGTGAAGTCTGAAGCACGGGTCTAATTTTGCAATTGACCAGATTTTGACTTTTTGAGCAGACTTCACAGGCGAAGTCTGCTACACAAGGTGACTTCGTCAGAGAAGTCTATACAAGTTTGGGGTCTAGTTTTGCAATTGACCACAGTTTTGACTTTTTTAGTAGACTTCATCTAGGAAGTCTTTTTGGTAATAGACTGTGCCTGTGATGTCTATTACGTAATTAGATTTCTCGATGAAGTCTTTTTGCCTTCAGAGACTTCTTCGGCGAAGTCTACCCATAAAGTAGGGTATAGTTTTGCAATTGACCAGAGTTTGACTTTTACATGAGACTTCGTCTGAGAAGTCTATGTAGAAAAAGGGTTAATTTTGCAATTGACCAAAAAAAATTATATTTTAAATTCCAAAGTTACCGATGGTTGTAGACTTCATACAAGAAGTCTACCAATAGTCAATGTTTCGGAATTCTGGTCAAATGCAAAACTAACCCCTTTTTCACGCAGACTTCTCAGATGAAGTCTCGATAAAAGGTCTTCGTTCCAGTCAATTGTAAAACTTACCGCCTTTTTCGCAGACTTCATAGGAGAAGTCTTTGTACAAAGTCAGACTTAACAGTCAATTGCAAAACTAGACCCCTTGTAAGCAGACTTCGACGGTGAAGTCTAAACACCGTTTTTTGTTTTCAAAGGAGAACTTCTGACTTTATCGTGGTTAAATCGTAAAGTCTAAGACCCAAAAAGTCAATTGCAAAACTAACCTTCAGTTGACTATTGAGACTTCACCCATGAAGTCTGCCTTCTAGAAAATCGGAGAAAATGAAGCAAAAATTACCAAGATTCGGTTTGAGCTTGTGTTTAGCTTCTTAAACGGCCAAGAACTGATCACGCCAACAATACGCAAGCAACCCAAACGTTATTATGCTCAAATCTTAGTAAATCGCAAGATATATGGATGGTAAATATTGAAAACGTTGAAATGAGAGAGGAGATCGACAAAAATGGACCTTTTAACTCAGTTTTAAAGCATTAACATCACTTAATTCGGTTGTTTGAAGCATTGAGAGCTCAATTTTGTTTGGTAAGTGTGGTTGGGAACTATTGAAGATGATGGCATTTTCGTTATTACGTGAGAATTTTTGGGTTATTGTTTTTCAAACCCAGCTACCAGACTTCACAGGAGAAGTCTGCGCTAGGTATTTTTGTGAAAAAAGAAGCTGGAAAGGGTATTTTAAGGCATTTTAAAAAGAAAAGGAAGAGGAGTCTAGTTTTGGAATTGACTTCAAATAAGGGTCTAGTTTAGCAAGAAGGCCTACTTATTATGTCTAGAAGTACATGAACGACTTGAATTACGTCTCATTAATTTTTCTATACACGAACTATAAAACATTATATAGCTACACATACCAACTATCAAATTGTCATTGTAACTACACCAATAAATAAATAATATATAGTAACATACACAGATTATAAGACATTACATAGCCATACATATAAATTACGAAAAATGTCATTCTAAGTACACCAACAAATAAATAATGTAAAGTGACATACACAAAGTATTAAAAAATAATATTTACACAATATATTATATATATAATAATTAAAACTAATATAATTTAGTTTGAGTAAAAAAATAAAAATATAGATATTGAAACCAATAAACTCTTATGTATGAAAAAATAATTTGAAATATATAATTATTTCATATTTTTAAAAAAATATATAATTTTTAAAAATAGTAATTTATTGACAGATTGAGACGCTAGGCGGTGAACCAACGCCTAGCCGTATACGCAGACGCATAGGCGGGACCTAGAGGAGTTAGATATTTTAGTGTATATATATATATATATATATATAATAATATTTACAATATATTATATATATAGTAATTAAAACTAATGTACTTTAGTTTTAGAAAAGGAAATAAAATAAAATCCAGATACATAATCCAATAAGCTCTTATGTATGAAAAAGTAATTTTAAAATATATAATAATCTTACATTTTAAACAAAAGAAAATGTGTGAATATGTGTGAGTATGTAGTGTCCTATAATTTGTGTAGGTAGGAATCATTTTTTCCTAAATATAGTACAAATTATTTAAATTGTTTATATAATCATCATATTAACTGTCAGAATTATACTTGATCGAGGTATACAAAACATCGTATGAATTGAAAATAAAAATACTTGTGATATGATCCTTGTGAAATAATCATGAATGACTGATTATCTGTCTCAAATATACTATATTGGACACAATTGAAGAGTGTTTAGAATAGGGGTGGGCAAAAAATCCGGATAATCCGAATCCGAACCCGACCCGAAGTAAGTTGTTCGGTTCGGATACGGGTGGAGCAAAATACCCGATCGGATTTATTTTATATCTTAATCGGATACCCGTACCCGATCGGATACAACCCGAGATCCGAAGTAATCTGAAACTATCCGATCATATATAAGTACCCAGAGAAATCATATGCCCTAATTCCTCTTATTTCCCTTTGTCGATTCCACTTCCCATTTCCGAAATCAAAGGACATAATTAAATCCCCAATTTCTCAAACTGGAAACCCTAAACTCCGAGTTGGCCACATCTCCTCCGTCTGCGAATTCACGCCGTGGGGGTTGGCAATTACAGGTGATTCTTCGACTTTTTGTTTTGTTCTTTGTCTTTCGTCGGAAAAATCACGTCTCATATTTTTGTTTTGTCATTCCTGTGAGAATTCAAGTTTCCAAATGGTTAAATTTACTCTTATGCTTAGGAGTTTTGCTGAATTTGATTTCTGAATCAAAAGCTTTGATATTATCAATTATAGTTTGAATTTGTTTTCAATTTTAGGAAAGTTTTTTTTTTATTTACTTGTATCTTACTTAGTTTCATCTGTTGTCTTCTTCTTAAAGAGAATCATTATGTAACCTAATATATGTTGTAGTGTTGTGTCTAAGTAACTTCACTCGTCAAAGTAAAAAAGATTGAAACAAAAGAAAACGATTACCGAGTAGAGAAGACAACAGATGTAGTGTGTGTGTTCATGGTTAGTGTGTATTCATGGTTATATTATTTTCATAGACATGACTCTATTTTCTTATAACAAGATGTATAACCCATTGGATCTTCAGCTTGAAATCTGGAGTCTTTTATTGTTTGGTCTGAAGGTGAATGCTTTTTCAGTTTTAGGTCGCAGATACAATGAGATTTGTGCTTGTGTTATATTTGTTATATATGTTGTTTGATTACAATATGTTTGTGTCCTTAGTTTTATGAACTTATGTTCCTCTCTTATCATTTTGTTTGTGTTTTATCCTATCGTTTATGTATCGATATACTTAGTTTAAACTTTAATATCTTTGAAGACATGAATGTTTATAGCATTTTAGACATTGAATCAAATTTAGACATTGATCGTAAATCAGGTACCTCAGATTTTATTTCGGATTTTTAGTGTGTTTCGTTTAAAAATATCCGATATTTCGGATATCCGATCGGATCTTCGGACTTCGGATGTAACCCGAAAATACCCGAACCCGAATGCATCCGATCCGAACCCGACCCGATCTTATAAAATACCCGAACGGGTTCTATACCCCTAAACCCGAATACCCGAAAATCCGAAATACCCGAACCGAACCCGAACGGATATCCGAACGCCCACCCCTAGTTTAGAAGCTGAGCTAAACTTGCTTAATAAGAAAATAGCATTTAGATTTAGTCTTTTTTTTTTGTATCAATGTTAAGTTTTATACCGTTTCTAATATTTTGGTATCAATTTAAGATTACTCTCTTCACATCTTCAAATAAAAATGACTTGGATATAAGTGGATTTTCCTACGTAAATAAAATGAAAAAAATAAGTAGAAAAAATTTGTTCGTCAAATACCATATCTTATTGCTATTGGATCATCAATATGCTATATTTTACAAAATGATACACGTACGGATATATATATTTTGTAATAAATCAATTCATAGGTGTTATTCTATTTTCAACTTAAAGAAAAGATTGATATAAATCATCTCTTGAGATACTTTTGAATGACAGTGATTAGTATTGATAGACGAATAATGGAAAATCTTCTCTCTCAAAGTCGACTAGAACAGAGACGACATCGGCAATTATTTTGATTTACTTTTCTGGTTGCCGACAGTTCTCGCTGGCGCCGTGAGAAGGCTATTTCCTTTTCTGTTTTGTAGTAGATCCTCTTTGCCGGATTCGTTTGTTCTTCGTTGTGGCGTCTCAGTCCTCATGGTTTCATCGGCTGAATCTGAGGTTGACTCGCGGTGGATCAGCCCATCAGAGGGTGTCTGTGCGCTACTCTATCTCTGGTGTCGAAGTGGGGTTGATCGCAGGTGATATATCATAGTTTTTACCCGTTTTTAGCCATGATATAGGTCTTGTTTTCAGAGTCTTTCTAGTGTTTTTGTAGTCTTTTTGAGTATTTTCAGGTTTTGGCACGTTTGGAGCATAATTAGAGATATTAGAGCATTCTGGAGCTTTTTGGCGTCCGCTGAATGATTTCCCACCGATAGATTGAGCTCAAATTAAGATACAAGCCAGATTAATGGATTAGCTTTCATTTGGAAGTGGTTTGAGGCCATTCTAACGGTGCGATCAAAAGTTATGCCTGTTTTCGTGAAGACAGTCCAGTCTGGCGAGCACAGAGTCCTGGTGTCGACCGACACCAACCCAGTATCGATCGACACCCATGCAGTGTCGATCGACATCATCATCTGGAAGAAACACGACTAAGAATCTTAGTATCGATCGATACCACTATTGGTGTCGGTCGATACCGATAGTCAAAATGTACATTCTTCAGAAGACCCGAAGAAGAAACATAAGATTTCCTTATTTTTCCAATGAACTCCAAAGCGTGTAATAGTTATAAAATTAGGTTTTTCAGCCTCCAAGGGGGACATCATCGATTCTAGGGAGAGAGTATTCTTGCAATTGAGTTTTGGGAAAAGGATCTTGAACCCTCTTTGTATTCTTACTCTATTTTACTTTATGATATCTATTCTATTCATGATGTTTGTTTCATTCAGCATGTCTGAGTAGATTCTCTGTTAGGTCTAGGGATTGTTCAAAGGTATTTGATGAATTGTTAAATTGTATAACTTGTTAGGAAAATCTATAGAGTTCTTCACCTAGACTTAAGATTAATGCTTATTCTAGCGTCGCGAACTAGAATCTGATATTAGGTTGTTTAATTGGCACGAAAGTGTGATTAATTTCCTGAACTAGTGTTTGGTGAGCAAAAGACCTATTCGCAAAGAAATTTGGTTTAGGATTTTGTGAAAAATTAAACTTGATTGTTAATGCTTGTTTGAATTTATAGAATTTGCAAAGAAATTTGAAATTCTAGGTTTAGACATAGATAGTTTTCTCAACGACAGTTGGTTTACTTTACATTTGTGTTTCAAGTTCAAGAACAGTTCTTATTTCTATTCCTGGCATTTTATTTAATTGATAATTCTGATTTACTTGCGAATTTCCCTAGGCCTAGCTTTTTCCTCACTGATCTTACTATTTGATTTTATTTGTTTTGCTATTTTAATTATATTTATTTTACTTAGCTTAGTTCACATCCTGAATCTATTGAGTGCAAATCCTGAGTCTTTGTGGTTCGACCTTTAGAATACTACAGCTACTGCTTAGATACTTTAGGGTATTATATTTGAGCACATCAAATTTTGGCGCCGTTGCCGGGGACTCTAATTTTACCATTAGATTTCAGTTTAGAATTTCGACTAAGTTGTCGAGCATCGATTGACACCCTTCAGGTATCGATTGATACTCGTCTTATTTCTTGTTACTTACGCGTTTTAACTTCTGTGTTTCAGGTGCATGCAACATCGAGAGACCAGAAGAAGCAAGAATAAGCAGTTGACCAGTCTATCTAACAAAGAGCTAGGTGATTTAGAGCGTACGATCATAAAGCAAAAGAAACAAGCAGAGATGAACAATCCGATTGTGCTCGCTCGTGATGAAGCTGGGAATTTGATAGATCAGGAAGGTCATCTGTGCAATGAGCAAGGATAGAGGGTTGATGCAGAAGGAAACATCGTTATCCCTGCACCAGTAGCCAACGAGGTTATCCCACCAGTTGTGCGTGAGAATGTCGGGAATGCTCTAGCTAATGGTGCCAGAACGCTTGGGGAGTACAACAGACCAGATCAGTTCTATGCCAATCGGTCTGCGATTCGTATTCCCACTTTTCAGAGAAACGACTTTGAGCTGAAGCCTGCTTACTACACTCTTGAAAGCCAGCACCCTATTCATGGTCTTTCTCATGAGCATCCCATGGATCAAATAGAGAGGTTCAAAGATTTGGTCACAAGTATCAAATACAAAGGAGTGCCCAATGAATTCCTCTTCTGTAAGCTCTTCCCATACTCTCTTGATGGAGATGCAGCTTACTGGCTAAAGCAGTTGCCTCCTGGTTCTCTGACTACTTGGGAGGAGACCAAGAATGCGTTCCTGAACAATTCTATGATGATGCGAGATCCAAAGAGCTCAGGAACAAGATCTCCCAGTTTTCTCAGGGAGCAACTAAGGCATTCAAGGCTGCTTGGGTTCGATTTTGATCTTATCAGAGAGATTGTCCTCATCACGGTTTCTCACAAGTTCAGTTGTTTGGTATTTTCTTCAGAGGGATCGACTGGAGGTATCAGATGGCCTTAGACGCTGCAAGCAATGGAAATTTCAACACGAGGTATCCTGAAGATGCTTACATACTGATTGAGAACTTGGCGTCTAGAAACAGCACCAAGAATGATGACTACGAGCGGAAGAAGCAGAATGGGAACGCCGACGGACTGCAGATTGCTTAGGTGCATGCGAAACTGGATTTGGTGCATAATCTTTTGATGGGCAAGCAGCAGAAGGCTGTACACTTTGCTGATAAGGTCGAGATTGTAAATGAGGTTGAAGCAGAGGATGTTAATTACATTGGTGGTACTGGTTTTCAGAATCAGCGGTATCAGTTCAACACAACCGAGGCTTCACCAACAACGATCAGCGAGGAGGATTCAAGTCTGATTTTGGAGCAAATTCCTTTGCCCCGAAACCGATGCAGAGCAGCGATTACACTCGCACTTACGGGAGTTCATCTTATCAGACTCCGCCTCCTAAGACTCAGGAAAGCAAGGTTGAATCCATGCTTGAATAGATTTTTGAGGGACAGCAGAAGATGACAGTGGATTTTAATGGGAAGATGGATGCCATGTACACAGATCTGAATGGGAAAATCGAGGCTCTCAGCATTCATCAGAAGATGCTGGAAACTCAATATGCTCAGACATCAGCAGTTTTCAAGGGAAAGACGGTTCAATCACAGCATGACTACGTCAATGAAATCACCATCAGAGGTGATTTTGAACCTGATACGTTAGTGTCGACCGACACCAACCTAGTGTCGACCGACACCACCCAGTGTCGATCGACATCAGTGCATATACTTTCATCGAGTGACACCACTACCATTGTCGATCGACACCAAACTGGTATCGGTCGACACTCCTCTCAAACTAAGGCAGAAACGACACAGATGAGCAGTGTCGATCGACACCCTCTGCAGACTGAGCTAAAAATATCAAAAACATCAAGGATTGTTGAGGAACGTGTCTACAAGCCTACAGTGCCATATCCTTTGCCACCTAGACATCTCAGAAACCCCATCACTGCAGAGAAGTTGCTTGCTTTTGAGAAGATGGTGAGAAAAGTTCCTAAGAACATTTCATTTGAAGAAGCTGTGGAAAACCGCCCCCTGCTCGGTTACTTCTGAAATTGCAGAGAGAATGAGGAAGAGATTAAGGCACTCTACATCAAGGCAAGAAGTACACCACCTCCAATGAAGCAGTTGACTAAAAAAGAAGACCCAATAAAATTTTTAGTTCCATGCTCTATCTCTGGAGTTGATTTCAAAGAGTCTCTCGTTGACTCAGGGTCTAGCGTCAATGTCATGTCAAGGGCAGTTGCAGAGAGATTGGGAGCTGATATTCGATCTCCGAAGACGCCTCTTACATTCGCGAACTGATATGATCATGGATAGCAAGGAAGCTGAGGAACCAGAAGCTGAGGAACCAGAAGCTGAGGAGGAACCGGAGGTACTTGGAAGAATCACTCGTTCCAGAGCTAAGGAGATGTCGAGGGAAGCTCATTCACTCATAGCCAAAGGAGAACTCAATCTACCGAGGATTCAAGTCTTCAGCATCTTCTCTTTGGAGACTCCACCCGGTAATGATAATTAAGTGACTTAAGGTGAGGAGTCTGTACTCTTTTTCCCATGTTGAGTTTTGTCCCAATGGGTTTTCTCAGCATGGTTTTTAATGAGGCAGATGAATCACTACGTTGAGTTACTTAGGAGTCATTGCTATTGGGTCATAATGTACAAGTCACTACGACTTATACTTAGTTGTTTGAGGCGCACCACTTAGGTTCCTATGGGAAGGGACGCCTCGCTGTTTTAGTTTAAAATTCAGACGCTTTGCTGTTTTATTTCGAACTTCTTGTTGTTTATTTCTTTTAGGGTTTTCGATTTTCTCCCTAGGGTTTTATAAGGAGATGTCGATACTTTGTGTTGGGCAGCGAAGAAGTTTATGCAATATCAATTTCGATTTCTTCCTCATTTTGATTCCTTGAATGCTATCTTTGAATCCGAGTTTCTTATACACTTGTGATCTAGAAACTCTACAACCTAACCTAATCCATCTAATCACACAAACTTTCTATCCACACAATCACCCATCGATTCTTCAACCTCACGCCATCGTCACCTCCTCTCCATCACCACCATCGTCACCCTTGATCAAACTCATCATCGCCCCGACATCCTCACTTTACATCATCGCCGCCGCCTTCACCTGATACCGTCGCGAACGTCCACCATCATCTTGGCTTCTCGACCTCCTTTGTTAATCATCATCAGCCTTTCATCAGAGTTGTCCTAGGGAGAGTCTTATCAAGTGGTATCAGAGCCAACTCTGAACCAAAGGCTGAGAAATCTCTAACCCTAAAATCGCCACCTTTGATTTGTTTTGTGTTTCTGATTTCTTTTTGTTGCTTAGGTTATTAGGGTGATCGACTTGTTTGTGTTACTTGCATCGTTTGTTGCTCTTCATCTTAGGATTCCATTATCTGATTAGGGTTTGTTGCTTGCTGAAAATTCGATCGCCATATTCGATTTGTTCTTTGAATCCGATTTCGTTGCTTAGAACTAATAGGGTCATCGAATTGTTTTGTGGCTTGCAGCGTTTGTTGTGTCGCATCTTAGGAGTCCATTAGTCGATTAGGGTTGTTGCTAGCTAAAATTCGATCCCTTGTGCTAATTGAGAATCGGGTTGTTTGCTAGTTTTGTGTCGGGATTGCGTTAGGGTTAAGTGATAGTCTTCTTCAGATTCGTTGTTGATTCATTCTCGTTATCACCGTTCTGTTTCTATTTGTTGGTTTCGTGAATGATCATTGCTGATAGTGTGCCAAGTGATTGCAGTTCGTGAGTTAACTTTGTCGATTTAGTTGAATAAAGCTTGCTGTTTTGTGATTTCCTTTAGAACAAGTTACTGCGAGTTCTCCATAATTTTCAGGTACCATGGAGCTGTCAGCTGAAGCCATGGCAGCCTTAAATCGAACTATGGCTCAACAAATCAAAGAGTCGAATGAAGCCATAGCAACCCAGCTCGCACAACAGATTGAACAGCTTAATGACAAGTTTGAAACCCAGATTAGTGGTATTTTGAGGGATCTCAGTGCGAGTGGAGAAGAGTCTTCGCATACTCCAACTCCCTCTGAAGCTATCCGTATTGCTAAGGGTAAGAGACATGTAGGAGCCTCTGCCCGAAGGACTAGACCCGATACCGTACCTCCTGAAAGCCGACCTAAAGATAGAGCTAACCGAAGTCAGATTGGGGGTAGAGAGACTATGTATAACCCGAGGAGAAACCCGACTGACGTCGAACAAGGTGGCGCTAGAGTTAACCGGCATCAAGACCGCCCACACGGCAGAGAAGGAAACTTTGCCGGTCATCGGGTTTTCACCGGAAACTCTGAGGTAGAGTACTACGAGGAAGGAGACGCTTCTGACTACAGCCGAGGAACCGAGAGAAGAGACAGAGATAGAGGTCGAAGACAGGGCGGAGACTATGATCCCTTGAGACAGCAGCTTAATCATATCAGAGTTCAGTATCCTCCTTTTCAGGGCACTAACGACCCAGAGGTTTACCTAGATTGGGAAAGGAAGATGGAGTCTAACTTTCTGGTCCAAGGAACTTATGAGCTTAATAAGGTCAAGATAGCTATTTCAGAATTCAGTGGCTACGCACTCTTGTGGTGGGAACAGCTGGGAATTACTAGACATCGACATAGAGAACCTCCAGTGACTACTTGGGATCAGCTTGTCGCACAGATGAGAAAGAGGTTTGTTCCTGCGCATTATCAGAGAGAGACTCTTAACAAGCTTAGGCGTCTCATTCAAGGCACGAGGTCAGTCAGAGACTACTACCAGGAGCTAGAAACGTTGATGATTAGGGCTGATTTGAGCGAAAGTGAAGACATGGTAATGTCTAGATTCCTTGGGGGTTTAAACAGAGAGATTCAGGATAAAGTGGAGCTGCAGAATTATGGAGATATACAAGAGATGCTACATAAAGCAGAGCTGATTGAATCGCAGATCAAGAGGAAGATAGGAAGGTCGACTTTCACGTCTAACATCCCTAAACCAAGAGAGCTCAACAAACCAACTTATACCAAAGACACTAAGCCAGCGACTTCTACTCCTAGAGAAGGAGTTAAGACTGAATTTAAACCGAGGAGTGGAGCTGCTACTAGTCAGGTTAGGTGTTTTAAATGTCAAGGAATGGGGCATTACTCCCGGGACTGCCCTAATAGGAAGGTATTTTTGCTTCAAGAAGGGGGAGAGATTGTACCTCAGGATATTTCAGAGAGTGAGAATGAGGTTGACTTAGAAGAAGAAGAAGAGCCAGCAGCAGTTGGAGAAATGTTAGTAGCACGCAGAACTTTGAGTGTTCAGAACCGGCCTGAAGAGAAGTGTCAGCGAGAGAACCTGTTCCACACACGATGCTTCATCAAAGAGAAAGTTTGCAGCCTGATTATAGATGGCGGAAGCTGCACTAATGCTGCAAGTGAAGAGATGGTTAAGAAGCTCCAACTCAAGACCATTCCCCATCCGAGACCCTATAAGCTTCAGTGGTTAAACGACAGTGGTGCTCTGACTGTTTCTCAGCAGGTTATGGTCTCTTTGTCTATTGGAAAATATGCAGATGAGGTATTGTGTGATGTTATCCCTATGGGGTCAAGTCACGTGTTGTTGGGAAGGCCTTGGCAATCAGATCGCAGAGTCATTCATGATGGCTACACCAACAAACATTCCTTTGAGTTTAAGGGTCGCAAGATCACACTTCTACCCCTCACGCCTACCGAAATTTACCAAGATCAAATGCAAGTGAAGCTTAAGGAGAAGGAGAAAGTCGCCAACAGCCTCTATATAAACCACAGTGAATTCTCTAAGCTCTTTGATCCTGAAATGACTACGTTTATGTTTGTATACAAGGAATCCCTTGTTAGTACTAACCCTTCACAGGAGCTTCCTAGTGCTATGCTTGAGATTTTGCAGGAATACAAGGATGTTTTCCCAGAAGAAATACCTCCAGGCTTACCTCCAATTCGTGGAATCGAGCACCAGATAGACTTGGTACCCGGATCAGCTCTACCGAACAGACCAGCTTACAGGACCAACCCTGTAGAGACAAAGGAGCTTCAGAAGCAGGTAGAAGAGCTGATGAGCAAAGGACATATCAGAGAGAGCTTAAGCCCATGCGCCGTACCCGTCTTATTAGTCCCTAAAAAGGATGGCTCCTGGAGGATGTGTGTAGACTGTCGAGCCATCAACAACATAACCGTCAAGTATAGGCATCCTATTCCGAGGCTTGACGACATGTTAGACGAGTTGTGTGGTTCAACAATCTTCTCCAAGATCGATTTAAAGAGTGGATACCATCAGATCAGAATGAAGGAAGGGGACGAGTGGAAAACTGCTTTCAAGACCAAGCAGGGGCTGTATGAATGGTTAGTCATGCCGTTTGGTCTCACCAATGCTCCCAGCACCTTCATGCGCTTAATGAACCATGCCTTAAGACCATTCATAGGAGTCTTCGTGGTAGTCTACTTCGACGATATACTCATCTACAGCAAAGGTTTGGAAGAGCATTTAGAACACCTCCGCCGAGTTCTAGATGTTCTTCGCTCTCAATCTCTCTTTGCTAATTTATCTAAATGTTCATTCTGCGCTAATGAGATTGTCTTCTTAGGCTTTGTTGTAAGTGCAGAAGGAGTTAAAGTAGATGAAGAGAAGATAAAGGCTATCAAGGAGTGGCCAACCCCTACGAATGTGGGGGAAGTCCGGAGTTTTCATGGTCTAGCAGGATTCTACAGACGTTTCGTTCGTGATTTCAGCTCCATAGCCGCGCCCTTGACAGAAGTCATCAAGAAAGACGTGGGGTTCAAGTGGGGAGACGCCCAAGAGCAGGCTTTTACAGCCCTTAAAGAGAAGCTTATCAACTCTCCTCTTTTAGTACTTCCTGATTTTAGTAAAGCTTTTGAGATTGAATGTGATGCCTCCGGAGTAGGTATAGGAGCTGTTTTGATGCAGGATAGGAAACCGGTGGCTTACTTCAGTGAGAAGCTGGGAGGATCAACCATCAACTATCCCACCTACGACAAGGAGCTATATGCACTGGTGCGAGCTCTCCAAACGTGGCAGCATTACTTGTGGCCCAAAGAGTTCGTCATTCATACAGATCATGAGTCTTTAAAGCACCTTAAAGGCCAACAGAAGCTCAACAAGAGACACGCCAGGTGGATGGAATTCATTGAGACGTTTCCATACATTGTTAAGTACAAGAAAGGTAAGGATAATGTAGTCGCAGATGCATTATCCCGGAGGTACACTCTTGTTTCTACGTTAACTTCAAAGTTAAATGGATTTGAGCATATCGTAGAACTTTATGAGACTGACATCGATTTTGCTGAGAGCTATGGCAAGTGCCATAAGTTTGCATTTGAAAAATATTTTAGGCAGGATGGATATCTATTCTACAACAACCGATTATGCATACCCCGCGGGTCTATCCGAGAATTGCTAGTTAGAGAAGCTCATGGAGGTGGACTAGCTGGACATTTTGGAGTAGCAAAGACCCTACTTGGACTGCAAGATCATTTCTATTGGCCTAACATGAAGTCAGACGTCGAAAAGGTTTGTTCTAGGTGTGCTGTGTGCAAAATGGCAAAGAGTAAAGTACAGCCTCACGGTTTGTATACCCCTCTCCCTATTCCTTCTCAACCTTGGACTCATATTTCTATGGACTTTGTGCTTGGCTTACCTCGAACCAGGAATGGTAGAGATTCTATTTTTGTTGTTGTTGACAGGTTTAGCAAGATGGCTCACTTTATTGCTGGTCACAAGACGGATGATGCTGTTATGGTAGCTAACTTGTTTTTCAGGGAAATAGTACGTCTGCATGGCATGCCTCAAGTAATAGTGTCCGACAGAGATACCAAGTTTCTAGGACACTTCTGGAGAACCTTATGGGCGAAACTAGGAACCAAGCTGGCATTTTCAACTACTTGTCATCCTCAGACTGACGGCCAAACAGAAGTGGTGAACAGAACCTTGTCTACACTTCTCAGGGCATTGGTGAAGAGTAATATCAAGTCCTGGGAAGAGTGCCTACCACACGTGGAGTTTGCCTACAATCATGCTAAGCATTCTGCAACTCTCTTTTCTCCTTTTGAAATCGTTTATGGGTTTAATCCAAATTCACCTCTAGACTTGATTCCTTTGCCTTTAAGTGTGAAATGTAGTCTAGATGGCAAAGAGAAAGCTGAACAGGTGAGGAAGATACACGCTAAGGCCAAGGAGAATATAGAGAAGCGGACTAAGCAGTATGAGAAACAAGCAAATAAGGGCAGAAAGGAGCTAATCTTCGAAGAAGGAGACTTGGTGTGGATTCACTTACGCAAGGACAGATTTCCAGAAGAGAGAAAGAGCAAGCTTATGCCACGAGTGGATGGACCATTTGAAGTCGTCAAGAGGATCAACAACAACGCCTACCAGATTGATCTCCAAGGTAAGTATAACATATCTTCATCTTTCAATGTTTCTGACTTGCTTCCCTATATTGCAGATACAGATTTGAGGACAAATCCTTTTCAAGAGGGAGGGGATGATATGATCATGGATAGCAAGGAAGCTGAGGAACCAGAAGCTGAGGAGGAACCGGAGATACTTGGAAGAATCACTCGTTCCAGAGCTAAAGAGATGGCGAGGGAAGCTCATTCACTCATAGCCAAAGGAGAACTCAATCTACCGAGGATTCAAGTCTTCAGCATCTTCTCTTTGGAGACTCCACCCGGTAATGATAATTAAGTGACTTAAGGTGAGGAGTCTGTACTCTTTTTCCCATGTTGAGTTTTGTCCCAATGGGTTTTCTCAGCATGGTTTTTAATGAGGCAGATGAATCACTACGTTGAGTTACTTAGGAGTCATTGCTATTGGGTCATAATGTACAAGTCACTATGGTTTGTACTTAGTAGTTTTGAGGCGCACCACTTAGGTTCCTATGGGAAGGGACGCCTCGCTGTTTTATTTAAAATTCAAACGCTTTGTTGTTTTATTTCGAACTTCTTGTTGTTTATTTCTTTTTAGGGTTTTCGATTTCTCCCTAGGATTATATAAGGAGATGTCGCTATTGTGTTCAAGTAGCGAAGAAGTTTAATGCAAAAGCCATTTCGAAATTTTCTTCCTCACTTTGATTCCTTGAAAGCTTTCCTCGAATCCGAGTTTCTTATACACGTCGTGACCTAGAAACTCTACAGTCTGTTCTAGTCCATCTTCCATCCTAAACATCTATCTATACCATTGCCACTCTTTCTTATTCATCACGCCATAACCACCTTCATCACCCTCACCGTCGCCTCCATTCATCACCATCACCGGCGCCTCTATTCCTCACCATCACCGTCGCCTATCTTCATCCCGCATCAGCCTCATATCGGAGTTATCCTAGGGAGATTCTTATCACGAACTCTTCCACCTCGCTCCCATACGGTACAATCCCTGATTTGTTCGTCAAAGTAGGAGATTGTCTGGTTCCTACTGATTTTCAGGTTGTGGAAATGAGTGCAAGATCTAGTACACCTTTGATTCTTGGAAGACCATTTATGGCTACAGCTGGTGCGATTATGGACACACCCAGTAGGCGAATCTCGTTCTCTTACATTGACAAAGCGGTCAACTACAAAGCCATTCCTACTGGAGGAGCTCCCACACATGTCTCTTGCATCACTGTTGTCACGGGAGAGACATTGGTGACTGATCTGTTAGACAAGCCTTATGATGAACCAACTGTCATAGATGTTTTAGATGGTCCTCCTCTCATCACCAAGAAAGACATCGAAAAGGAAAAGGCAAAAAAGAAGGTGAAGAACAAGAGAATCGAGAGTGCTACCCATGTGACTCTAACCCCTGAGAAGTGTGATGGAGATACGATTGAATATAAGGTGAAGTGCAAAGGAACCTCGAAACCGTTCTCTAAGGTTAGAGTTATCCTCCCTTCAGAACTGAAAGAGAAAGGAAAGGATGTTGTGGAGGGTATGTTGAGCAGAACTCTAAAGCTGGAAATGTCTGATTGTGGAGCTTACCTCGGGATTAGTTCTCAACCCTATTCTGACTAACGCGTGAGCCCCGACACGGTCAAGCTAATGACATTAAACAAGCTCTTAGTGAGAGGCAACCCACTGGTGAGTCTGTATATAAGTTTTAATTTCAATTTTATTTCTGATTTTGTATCTTGTGTCTGCACAAGAAACAGGTCCAGACGAGCAGTATCGATCGACACCATTCAGTGTCGATCGATACCACATCCACGGAAAAGGAGCCTCAGTCGACAAACACCTGGTATCGCTCGATACCAGGCTGTATCGGTCGATACTGCCAATCACACGAACGGTAACTTCCTTGCGTTTCATTTGCAGTCTGTTCCTTTGATTTTTTTTGCCAATTCTAGACTAGATAACACTGAGGACAGTGTTGTTTAAGTCTGGGGGAGGTAGTCGCTGACATTGTGCTTGTTTTTTTAGAGTCAGTCTGTTTTTTGTGTTCAAATTTTTTATGAGTCAAGCTTGTTGGATGATTATGATCTTTTTCTTGATTCTATTGTTCTGCAGCTTGCTGTTGAGTGACCGTTGTCTACAGAAATCAGGCTCTAGATCGACTAATAAAAAATTCAAAGATACTGACCAGTTAATAGAAAGCACCATGTCTCACAGAGGTTCTTCTAAATCTTGAGACACAATTTTGCACTTTATTCTGAGGTTGGTGTTCCCTGAACTTGATTTATCATTACATAAATCTGATATATCATGGTATAACCCATTTAAAAGACATGACTATAAGTCCTTTTAATCGCATCTTTCTATTTGTTTCCCGTTCAGTCTTTTAGAGTCTTTTCTAAGGTATTTAGCATGTTTAGGCTTAATTGGAGGTTTTTAAGCATTCCTGGAGCTTATGTGCATTCGTTGAAGAACGTTCCCACCTTGATGGCGTGAGCTCAAATTTGGACACACGAGATAAGATCAATTCGAATTAGCTATTTCATTTGGAAGTGGTTTGAAGCAATTCAACGGTGCGATAAAAAGTTATGCAGTTTTGTGAAGACAGTCCACGTCTGGCAAAAACAGAAATGTCTAGGTAATCGCCCCGATACCGAGCTCGGTAATCGATCGATGCGACTGCAGAAAGGAAAACGCGACTTTCTACGACTTAAAAGATCTGCCTTTTAGGCCTAGAAGACTTTATTATAACAAGGAGACCCAGAACGTGTTCTAAAGACCTATAATTAGGCGTTTTCAGCCACATGTTTAGGCTACGCTTCTATTCTATCCATTATTTATTTGGTATCTTTAGGGAGACAAGCCTGAAATCTTCGGGACGAAGATTAAACCCTAAACCTAAAGGGAATTACTCAGACATGCAGAATGAAGCAACAACATGATTGAATAGATCACAAAGTAAGAAATATCAAAAGGTTTGAAATCTTCTCTTCCGCGAAAGAGTTTCAGACTTGCTTAAAAGAACAAAGTAAAGTAATGGATAGAATATAAGCGTAGCTAAACATGTGGCTGAAAAACCCTAATTATAGGTCTAAACCACGTTCTGGGCTTCCTTGTTAATAAATAAAGTCTTCTAGGCAAAAGGCAGATTCTTTTTAAGTCGTAGAAAGTGCGTTTTCCTTTTCTGCAGCGGCATCGATCGATACCAGCTGGTATCGTCGATACCAAGGACATTTCCTTGTTTTTGCAAGACTGGACTGTCTTCACGAAAACTGCATAATTTTTATCGCATACCGTTGGAATTGCTTCAAACCACTTCAAATTGAAAGCTAATCGATTGATCTATCTCGTGTCCAAATTTGAGCTCACTCCATCAGTGGGACGTCTTCACCGATGGACAAAGCTCCAGATGCTCGTAAAAACTCATTAAGCTCTAACATGCTAAAACTGAAAGACTCAAAAGACTACGGAAACAATAGAAAGACTCGATACAACGGACTTACTCATCATGGTCTTTTAATTTGGTAAAACCTATAATACTATCAGATATTTGAACTGGATAAATCAAGTTCAGGAACACAACCTCAGAAATAAAGTGCAACAATTGTGCTCAAGATTACGACAGAACTCTGCTGGAGACATGGGTGCTTTCTAGTTAACTGGTTCAGTTCTTGGATTTTTTATTAGTCGATCTTAGAGTAGGATTCTGGTAATCACTGGTCACGTGCACAAAGTGCAAGAACTCAGAACAAGAATAGATATACAAGAAAAAGAGTTACATAATCCCAACAAGCTGACTGCTGATAAACAAATTTGACACAAAAAACAGACTGACTCTAAGAAAAACAAGCACAATGGTCAGCGACTATCCTCCCCCAGACGTTGAAACAACACTGTCCTCAGTGTTATCTAGTTCTAGAATATGGCAAAAAAAAATCAAAGGACAGACTTGCCAAATGAAACGCAAGGAAGTTACCGTTCGTAGTGATTGGCAGTATGGACCGATACAGCCTGGTATCGAGCGATACCAGGTGTTTGTCGACTGAGGCTCCTTTTCCGTGGATGTGGTATCGATCGACACTGGAATGGTGTCGATCGATACTGCTCGTCTGGACCTGTTTCTTGTGCAGACACAAGATAAAAATCAGAAATAAAATTGAAATTAAAACTTATATACAGACTCACCAGTGGGTTGCCATCTCAGTAAGAGCTTGTTTAATGTCATTAGCTTTGACCGTGTCGGGGCTCACGCGTTAGTCAGAATAGGGTTGAGAACTAATCCCGAGGTAAGCTCCACAATCAGACATTTCCAGCTTTAGAGTTCTGCTCAGCATACCCTCCACAACATCCTTTCCTTTCTCTTGCAGTTCTGAAGGGAGGATACTCTAACCTAGAGAACGGTTTCGAGGTTCTTTGGACTTCACCTTATATTCAACTGTATCTCCATCACACTTTCAGGGGTTAGAGTCACATGGGTCAGCACTCTCGATTCTCTTGTTCTTCAACTTCTTTTTTGCCTTTCTTTTCGATGTCTTTCTTGGTGATGAGAGGAGGACCATCTAAAAATCTATGACAGTAGGTTCATCATAAGGCTTGTTCTAACAGTTCAGTCACAAATGTCTCTCCCGTGACACAGTGATGCAGAGACATGTGTGGGAGCTCTCTCAGTAGAATGGCTTTTGTAGTTGACCGCTTTGTCAATGTAAGAGAACGAGATTCGCCTACTGGGTGTGTCCATAATCGCACCAGCTGTAGCCAATAAATGGTCTTCCAGAAATCAAAGGTGTACTAGATCTTTGCACTCTTTCACACGCTGAAAATCAGTAGGAACCAGACAATTCCTACTTTGACGGAACAAATCAGGGATTTGTACCGTATGGGAGCGAGTGGAAGAGTTCGTGATAAGAATCTCCGTAGGAATACTCTCGATATGAGGCTGATGCGGGATGAAGATAGGCGACGGTGATGGTGGAGGAATAGAGGCGCGGTGATGGTGATGAATGGAGGCGACGGTGAGGGTGATGAGAGGGTGGTTATGGCGTGATGAATAAGAAAGAGTGGCAATGGTAATAGATAGATGTTTAGGGATGGAAGATGGACTAGAACAGACTGTAGAGTTTCTAGGTCACGACGTGTATAAGAAAACTCGGATTCGAGGACAAGCTTTCAAGGATAAAAGTGAGAAGAAAAAATTTCGAAATGGCTTTTGCATTAAACTTCTTCGCTACTGTTGAACACAATAGCGACATCTCCTTATATATAATCGCTAGGAGAAAATCGAAAACCCTAAAAAGAAATAAACAACAAGAAGTTCGAAATAAAACAACAAAGCGTTTGAATTTTAAATAAACAGCGAGGCGTCCCTTCCCATAGGAACCTAAGTGGTGCGCCTCAAAACTACTAAGTACAG
>SMJT01000162.1:0-36344 GCA_004349715.1 Crucihimalaya himalaica | reverse complement strand
GTTTACAAAATCCCTAAACCAAATTTCTTTGCGAATAGGGCTTTTGCTCACCCAAACACTAGATCAGGCAATCAAATCACACTTTCGTGCCAATCAAACAACCTAACATCACATTCTAGTTCGCGAGGCTAGAATAAGCATTAATCTCAAAGTCTAGGTGAAAAGCTCTATGATTATTCCCCAACAATTAATTCAGCTCTAATAATTTCATCAAATACCTTTAAGTAACCATAATCCTAATTGAACTTGATCGTTAATGCTTGTTTAAATTCATAGAATTTGCAAAGAAATTTGGAATTCTAGGTTTAGGCATAGATAGTTTTCGCAACGACAGTTGGTTTACTTTACATCTGTGTTTCAAGTTTGAAAGCAGAGCTTAATTTATTCCTGACAATTGATTTGATTTGATAATTCTGATTTGCCTGCAAGTTTCCCTAAGCCTAGCGTTTTCCTCCATTGAATTACTACCTGTTTTGATTGTTTTGCTATTCTTAATTTCATCTATTTGGCTTAGCTTAATTCATATTCTAGAATCTATTGAGTGTTATCTTGAGTCCTTGTGGATTGACCCCTAGAATACTACAGCGTCTGCTTAGATACTTTAGGGTATTAGATTTGAGCATATCATAAGGTCTCTCTCACCTCACTTTTCCGACAACTTACTTGTCCTTAACAATTCGTCCTTAACATAACTTACGGAGTTTTCATCGTCCTTTACGAAACTTACCGAATGCTTTTCCTTAGCATCCTCCACGTTGCCAATGCTTTTCTTTTATTATTAACATGGTACCAATTCTTTTCTTAGCAAGTTCCACCTTAACAATGCTTTTTGTTAGCATTGTTCACTTCCCGAATGCTTTTCCTTAGCATTCTACACATTGCCTATGTTTTTCACCTTAGCATCTTTCCGTGTCTAGTCCTTTTCCTTAGAATTTTTCACGGTTTAATGCTGTTCTCTTAGCATTCTTCTTGTCTAAACCCTTAGACTTGTCTTTTTCCTTTTAAGACTTTGTCCTAGAACCAACAACGCTCTTTCCTTAAGCTATTCACGTTCTGTCTTAGAACCATCAATACTCTTTCCTTGAGCTATCCACGTTCTGTCATAGAACCAACTCTGCTCTGATACCAAATTGAAACACCCCAACCCGGTACCATGTACCGGATCAACTCTTGGACACTTAATCCGAGAGTAACACTTACACAGAATTACCACTATTTTAAAATTTCTTTTAAACATTCCTCATACTTTAACATTCATGCATCATTATACCTTAACAATCGACTAAGTAAACACCTTACTTTAGCCGTACCTTAGCCACTTACATATTATGTCCACTTATCCATGTACGCCCACGTGAATCCTTGTCAGCCATCCATGTTCGGCTCCCATTTCCTCGAGCTTCCTTCAACACCTTCTGAACGTATCATCCTTGGACCAGCTACCATCGTGTCATCCAACAAAATCCCCCTTTGTACTTAGTTATTTAACCAACCACCCTACATAACCAAGCACAAAGAGAGAGATGTTCAGAGTTGGCACCGCGCCGAACATCAACTGCGGTCTTCACTCTCGAAGATAAACCTTGACACCATCAATCTCGATCTGATTACCGAACACCATCTAGCACACCACTCGATCATCACTCGAACATCACTTGTTCACCGTCCGTGAACACCACTCAACGGATCCGCGAACCATCATCGTATGATCTCTTGTTTTCCTCGATGATCCTCACCTTTTCTTCGACAAATCTCAACGATTCCTCGATAGATCTATACTTTCCTCAAACCAGTGCGACAGATCTCAACGATTCCTCGACAAATCTATACTTTCCTCGAACCACTGCGACAGATCTCGGTGATTCCTCGACAGATCTATATTTTCCTTGAACCGCAGCGATAGATCTCGACGATTCTTCGACAAATCTATACTTTCTTCGAACCGTTGTGACATATCTCGATGATTCCTCAACATATCTATACTTTTTTCGAACCATTGCGACATATCTCGACGATTCCTCGACAGATCTATACTTTCTTCGAACCATTGTGAGAGATCTCGACTATTCCTTGACAGATCTATACTTTCCTTGAACTGTTGCGATAGATATCGATGATTCCTCGACAGAAGTACAGTTGCCCTTGATAGAAATTCGTAATACTCGATGATCCTTCAAGGATCCTTGATCCTAACATTACTTTCTCGCGGATTCTCTGCCATGAACATTAATCCCACATAGATCCTCCCGATATTCGATAATAGAACATGAATCTTCGATTAAACTTGACAGTCGTTGCACTTTCTCGATAAACACTAACTGTTTCTTGATAATCCTTGATGATTATCGATGATCTCTCACACTTTCTCGACGATCGGCAATAGAACTCGACAACGTCAATATTTAGGAAATGAGCTTCTGGACTCATTTTTCCTCGAACATTCGGATTTCCTTAGACCATTGAACCTTATCTTTGATCATTCTTTGCATTCCAACGCTGATCCTCAGACCATCCTCGTTGGTCCTCGTGGATCCTAGATGATCCTCGTCGGTATCATCAGACGCGGGTGTTACAATTCTCACCCACTTAGTATGAATTCGTCCTTGAATTTAACTGTTGGAATCCATTCCAAACCTTAACCTTTCAATAACTTACTTACCCATCACCTTTTTACATGGTTTCCTTACCATTTTCTTGCAATCTTATTCAAGATTCAATCATAAATTTTACCTTTGATACGCCTTTCCATCGATATATCAAAGTCCTTTGAAACGGAATTGCTTTGATTCTCGGTAAACTCTTACCACTTTCCTGATTTAAACATATCTTTTCAACCGATGCCTTCTTTAGATTCGATCTTAAATACTTTTCCCTTATCACTTTTTGAATTGATTCCACCGTTCCCGATAAAAGTCTCTTAAAGACTTGATCTTGACATTCGGATATGTCTTTCTTAGACACCATTAACACTCTTCTTTACAGTCTTTTCTCGGATCACACTTGATCCTTTAACATTCATGGACCTTCCTTGATCCTTCCATATTTTTCAACCATTCTTTAGATCGCTTGTCAACCATTGCAAGTGTTTCCATTATACTGTTTTCCCCAAGGAACTACCAGATTCTTCACAATCCACATTAACATTTCCCAGATCGCGCATGATCTTTAAAAACATTCTCGGATCCCTTAAGATCCTCACATACCTTCTTTGATCACTTCAGATCCTTATACACATTCTTGGATCTCTCCCAGTCCTTACATTCTCAGTTTTGCTTGAGTCCACAACTAAGGTCTTATCAGCTTTATGCCTTAGAACTTTTTCTTAGTTCTCAAAGGACACATACATTATAATTTCTTGGCCAACTACCTTGTTCCCAAAGACATTATCAACGACATTTAGTATAGGACTTTCGCGCACTGCGGTTATAACATTGGCAAGTTCATATTGGCCCAACATTATCGTCTCAGCAAACTCAGCAAGTTTCTGAGACCGATCTTCATTCACATTCATGACTAGGCTAACTTTCACTAGTTTCCAAGGACGCTTCACATTCCGCCTTAGAACTCGCAAGTTCCTAAGGACTTCACACATATGGCCTCAAACTTCCAAAGCGCACCAACAATCCCGCTTACGTCCCAATACTTTTACATTTGTTACCTTTTATCATCAAGTAAACTTAACATCTACTTCACCAATATGGTCGAACTTTTCTTCTTTCATTTTTCTGTGACCAAAGTCAATAAATCGCAATCCCAACAATTGATTCACCTATTCAATGTTAAGTCTCAAACATTCCTTACATTCCCATCAAGCATGATTGTCCGAAGACCATGGATCAATCTGCAAGATAATGCAAGTCTTACATATTAACCATGACAAGAAACCATGCACACACGTCAAAAACACATAGTCAATGAAGCGTGTCAGTTTCTTTCATATTTCCAAATTCATCAAATGATTTTACGATCAGCCGTATATCAATCAACAAGACCATAATGCGAGTCTTACATATTATCCATCAAGAATGATTGTCTGATCAGCCAGATCAATCACCAAGATATTTCAACATTACCATGAGAAGAACCCAAACACTTAATGAACCAATTGCAAGAAAGCAACTTAGACTTAACCACAACTTATTCCCGGCTGTTCTTTTAGCCTAATCAACTTTACTCATTTCCACTTATTCATCATGTAAACATAACTTACGGAGTTTTCATCGTCCTTTACGAAACTCACGAATTTTTGTCTATTTCCTTTATAGAAACATCACGTATTTGTTTTTCCCTTAACAAAATCCTCATCATCCGAACGTGAGTGGCCAACTCTCATGTGGACGAATTACTGTTTTGTAAGGTCTCCCTCACCTCACTTTTCCGAGAACTTACTTCTCCTTAACAATTTGTCTTAAAGAATCTCCAATTCCTTTCGTGAAACTACAAGTCTCACTTTCAGGACTTCCTTGTCCTTATACTCTTTGAGAATTCTAGATTTCCAAGTAGACATT
The DNA here is from genome assembly GCA_004349715.1 of Crucihimalaya himalaica. Lineage (NCBI taxonomy): Eukaryota > Viridiplantae > Streptophyta > Magnoliopsida > Brassicales > Brassicaceae > Crucihimalaya > Crucihimalaya himalaica. The sequence continues at coordinate 31,836 of SMJT01000162.1, read as the reverse complement.
CCACTACATCACTTCCCAAGTAATCTATCATCTGAAAACTGATTTTTACGAATTTCTTCATTCGCATCATTCCACGAGATTTCTGGTGGCGATGGAGAGCTGCAATCTCGTGGAATGTAGTTTGCAGCTCTCCATCCGTTTTCTGGTGGCGATGTTAGAGTTGCTCGTCTCCCGGTGATGTGTGGCCATACTCTGTGGGTGGAGAGCCCTAGCCTGTCTCGAACTCTCGCCTTGTGTCCTAGGAGCCATATATGGAAAATCAGAGAAAAAAGTATGAAACCTTTTGGGATTTCAGGAATTCAATAGAAACTTACAAATACAGAAAACCTTCTGAAAATTTTCTTAAAAAATTCCTGAAAGTTCATGATAGAATATGCAGCTCCTAAAACTCCTAAATGGAATAAAAATGAATTAGCATGCAAAAATTTTGACGTTAGCTAAATTTTGTTTTTGTCATGAAACATTGAAAGGGGGAAAGGGTACATGCGCCGACTTTGCGAGAGAGACCGCCACGACATTATTTGATCTTAGAATAAAAGAGAAAAAATAACCGAAAAAAACTTCACAAGGTCTCTAATGTCTTCTAGAACTCCATAAATATCATTATGAGAATCATATGAATTCAGAAGTTGAACCAATGAGAGCAATCTGAAAAGATGTGATTCTCATCGAAACCTTTATCCTTTAAGATCAACAAAGCTTCTCTAACTGCCCAAACTTCAGCAGCCATAGCTGAACTGACATGTTGTCTCGTTGTTACTGATGTTACTTCAAGAAGAGGAATTGCAGTGAATGATACAAGGCATACAACATATATGGAATGAGGCATTCCAAGAGGCGTCCACAAAGAAAGTGAACCGTCGTTGGCCATGGTCTCGAGAACTTGTAGGCGCTAGTTGAACTTGATGAGGGTCAATTATAGAGTCTTGAGCTGCTGTCCATGCTATTGCATCCATGATAGCCCTTGATATGACTTCCGCAGATGAAAAAGATACTTTTCTTCAAAGACGAACTGGTTCCTAGAAGTCCAAATATTACAACAAATTCAAGAGAAAAGCAGAGTTGAAATACCAATCGGAGGAAGGGTGATCATGTCTTTGTATTTCGAAACAAATTCAAACAAAGAAACATTTTCGCCAAAAGCGGAGTAAGAGAAAAGGGCTGCTGTCCAAACTTTAGTCGCAAACAAACAGTCTCTGAAAATATGAAGAGTTGATTCATGTTCTCCACATCGTTTGCAGCTACCATTCTCTGTTACTCTTCTTCGCACCAGATTTTATCCCACTGGAAGGGAGTTCTTTACCATTTTCAAAAGCAGATGTCTAACTTTAGGAAGTGTTTTGGCTTTCCAAATGAGACTTCGCTAATTCAATTCTTTCTCAGTTGGGTTGATGTTTACTAAAGATCTTGTTCCATAGCCTGAGTTAGTAGAGTAGCGACCATTTTTCACCGGAAGCCAAGCCATCACATTTGTTTGTTTCGTTGAACTTGCTCGGAACGACTGATAGAGAAATATTTAGTTACAAAACGCAAGTTTTAATATTTATATTCCCACAAGTGCAAGTGCAAGAGTGTAGTAATTTAGGTGTCGAACCACAAGGAATCGAATTAATGTAATAGGAATACAAGTCTCTACTTAATCTAAGTAATTAAGGATTAAGGGGTTTAAATCTACAACCTAATTAATTCAAACAAAGGACTAAGAAGCAAGGTAAACATGATTGAATTAAGCAAATGTACTAAACAAAGCAATCAAAAGACTGGAAACATGCAAACCTTAAAGACTAACCAAATTCAAAAGCAAACAAGGCGAGAAACTACTAATCAAAGCTAAACAGTTCTTAAACTATAATTAACTAGCAAGCGAATCTTTGGGTAAGGTAATTGATTAACGTAATCCAAGCCAATCCATGATGCTTATTCAAACTACAAATGCTAATCTTTTGGCCTTAGAACACTAAGTAGACTAATCCACTTCCATGGCACTAATCCCTATACTCATCAAGTAATTAACAAAGATTCTCATCTGTAATCACAAGACTAATATGCATTAATAACAAGGCTAACTAACCACTTAGCACCCTAATCATCTATTCCCATAGGCTAGGCACACTAAGCATTATTTAAGTTCATTCAAGCATTTTCAAAAACACCTTCAGGGCATGAAATCACTTATGATCTAGACTAACTTGATAAAGGCTAATCTAGCATTAAGAACACCTAATGAACAAGGATATTTAACAATCTAAACCTTAAACATCATGAACAAACCTAAACTTACCCTAATTTACCACACCCAAAGATCCTTATGGAACTACTCATTAATCATGATATAAACATTAAGATCTACAAAGATTAAGTACTTAATCATGATGAAACTTGAAATAATTAAAGAAACTCAAGATCAAAAGAAAGGAAATTGCATTAAACTTAAGAGATCATTCCAAGGTTCTTAATGTGACTAAGAGAGTTCTAAAAACAAAGCATAATCTACACAAATTAGGCTAAGAGTCTTTAAATAGTACAAGGGGTGAATCGCATCAACCCGGAACAATCCAAGTTTTAACCCGTAAAATCTTACTTCTTCATGTTCTGTAAAGGCCAGCGTTTGGCCGTTACAGTTGGCCGCTAGGCTTCTAACGGTCTATTGTTAGCCGTTACACATGGCCGCTAGAATCTCTGGAATCAGACGAAGCCTCTGTTACGGCCAGCGTTTGGCCGTTACAGTTGGCCGCTAGGCTTATAACGGTCTGTTGTTGGCCGTTACACTTGGCCGCTAGGATCTCTCGAATTCAAACTTGATCCTCTTTCGCGTCCGAGCTTCCCCGCAACTTCAATTCTTCTCCCGTGCATAACTCTTCCTTTCCTTTTTCTCAACTCCATTGTTAAAGTGTTCAAACCCCGAGTAACATAACAAAAGAGATCAAATGCAATGCAAATGCATGTTTATGAACAAAGAAGACTAAAACTAATGCAAAAACTTCAAAATAACTAAGAAGTGAAACTAAACCTAGAGAAAACAACCTAAAAACAATGCAAATCCTATGAATATCAACTCCTCCTAACTTATCCTTTGTTTGTCCGCAAGCAAACAACAAAGAAAAAACCGGAGAAAAAGTTTGAAAGTGGGGATTCAAAGCCACAAAACCTAAACAAAAACAATGCCCTTAAATATAGTTAAACGGTGCAGGAAACAAATATCTACTCATTCGTACTTTTCCATGAGTAGTTCAACTCAAACTTCTACTCTAAACTCTGAAACCAAAGAGAATCAAAGCAATCAAGCCAAAACATCTCTTTCACATTCATTAAAGTTTCAATTGTGTTCTCACAAAGGTAATTCAAATCGTTCTCAATCGGTTTGGGTGAAGGCCTCTTTAAAGGTGTGTCTAAGGAGTCTTTCTTTGGTGGTTTCGCTCGCAAACAAGAAGGGTGCTAGACAAATGCAAAATCTATCTAAGACCGAGAATAATTTATGCATACAAAGTAATACCTCTCGTTGTTCTACCCGTCCTATGATACAAAATGTATTTTCTATCCCTTTGACACAATCGTTTCAAGCCCCTTTCAACCCCAAACCTCAACTCTCATGATCAAAGCCTTTTTTTATCTTTTGGTAACCTCCTAGGGAAGAACTCTTTTTCTTAATCCTTAGCTCTTTATCTATCTATTTTCTAGCTTTCTTTGTTCCCATATATTTTTGTTTTGTTTTTTTTTTCTTTTTGTAGCTTATTTTTATTGTGAACTAACTTAATCTTTCTTTAGAGCGTCTTTCTTTTAACTTTTCATTCCCTAAAGACCTTTTCTTTTAGGCTAGTGATCCAACCTTTCTTTCACCATTCACCTCATTTTTTTTCAAGCTCCAATATTCAATCTAACCACCTATATCTTTCGTTCCCAACATAATTGCTAGCTCATAACGTTCCAAGAGCTAGCTAAAACAAGAGGTAATCCTTTGTCGTTTTCAATACTCTCAAGATTTGCAAATTATAGCACAACAACAATAAAAGGCCTCACTCAACAATCAGCGATGGTATGAAAGAAATGGTAAGGGTTAAGCGCAAGGAAACCATTCCTAAAGTTAGAATGGTCCATTTGGGTTAGCAAAAGTGTGGTAAAGTGAATAAGAAAACCCAAAAGTTATTCCATGAAAATGTATTTAAACTCCCTAATCGAGAATATTATATTCAAATTAAGTCCATGTTCATAGAGATGCTTTGAGAATCATGCAAGTTTCACAAAGGTAGGTGCTTTCGAAGTATGAATGAACTAAACATGGCCTTTCCATTTTTTCGAAGAAATTACAAGCAACAAATAAAAATGATCAAGGGCATTGATCTCAATCTTAAGTTCAATTTTCTACAAGGCAATATTATCATTATCCCCTATGCATATGCAAATGTAACCTAAATGCTACTAGACTTAATCCTAAAGGCAATGAAAATGCAAAGCTACATGATTTTTTTACATTCGCAAGGTTCTTAATGTGGCTAAGAGAGTTCTAAAACAAAGCATAATCCACACAAATTAGGTTAAGAGTCTTCAAATAGTAGAAAGGGTGAACCGCGTCAACCCAGAACAAATAAAGATTTGACCCAGAAAATCTGGTTTCTTCATGTTCTGAAACGGCCAGCGTTTGACCGTTACATTTGGCCGCTAGGCTTCTAACGGCCTATTTTTGGTCGTTACACTTGGCCGCTAGAATCTCTGAATCGAACGAAGCCTCTGTAACGGCCAGCGTTTGGCCGTTACAGTTGGCCGCTAGGCTTCCAACGGTTTGTTGTTCGCCGTTATACTTGGCCGCTAGGATCTCTGGAATTCAAACTTGATCCTCTTTCGCGTCCGAGCTTCCCCGCAACTTTGAGTCTTGTCTCGAGCATAACTCTTTCTTTCCTTCTTCTTAACTCCATTGCTAAAATGTCCAAACCCCGAGTAACCTAACAAAAGAGATCAAATGCAATGCAAATGCATGGAAACAAACCTAAAATCCTAAAATGCATGTTCATGAACAAATATGACTAAAACTAATGCAAAAACGTCAAAATAACTAAGAAGTGGAACTAAAGCTAGAGAAAACATCATAAAAAGAATGCAAATCCTATGAATATCAACTCCCTCAAACTTATCCTTTGCTTGTCCGCAAGCAAACAACAAAGAACAAACCGGAGAAAAAGTTTGAAAAGTGAGAATTCAAATCCACAAAACCTAAACAAATAATTCAAAACAATGCCCTTAAATATGGTTAAACAGTGCAGGAAACAAACTTCTACTCATTCGTACTTTTCCATGACTAGTTCAACTAAAACTTCTACTCTAAACTCCGAAACCAAATAGAATCCAAGCAATCAAGCCAAAACATCTCTTTCACATTCATTCAAGTTTCAATTGTGGTCTCACAAAGGTAATTCAAATCGTTCTCAATCGGTTTGAGTGAAGGACTTTTTAAGGTGGTTTCTAAGGAGTCTTTTTTTGGTGGTTTCGCTCGCAAACAAGAAGGGTGAGCGCAAAATGCAAAATCTATCTAAGACCGAGAACAATTTATTCATACAAAGTAATACCTCTCGTTGTTCTACCCGTCCTATGATACAAAATATATTTTCTATCCCTTTGACACAATCTTTTCAAGCCCCTTTCCAACCCCAAACCTCAACTCTCATGATCAAAGCCTTTTTTATCTTTTGGTAACCTCCTAGGGAAGAACCCTTTTTCTTAATCCGTAGCTCTTTTTCTAACTCTTTTCTAGCTTTATTTGTTCCCATATCTTTCTTTTTTTTCTTTTTCGTTCTGTCTTTTGGTTTCTTATATTTATGGGGAACTAACTTAATCTTTCTTTAGAGCGTCGTTCTTTTAACTTTTCATTCCCTAGTGATGTGATCATGGCTAGCTCAATGACTAAGGAAGAGGAAGCACAAACTGATCCGGAACTTGTACCCGAGGAAGCTAAGGAAGAAACCGAAGAAGACTTAAGCATTCCACCCGGAGTGATGACAAGGTCCAAGATTAAGAAGTTCCATCAAGCTTTCCACAAGCTACTATCATCTATCCAGGGCAATCTTGAGTTTGCTAATCCAACCACACTGGTTGTGATACAAGCAACTTAAGAATTCGACAAGGGAGGTGTTGTGACTTGCACTCTTTTTCCCTTGGGTTGGTTTTGTCCCAATTGGGTTTTCCAACCAAGGTTTTTAATGAGGCTTGTTCACAACACTTGAATAAAAGGCCCCTTGTTGAAATCCAGCCCATACTTCTTCTTTTGAAAACAAGGAGGAGCCTTCTTTTCTTATTCAAACTTATTATTAATTATGTTGTTATTTCCTAGGTGTGTTGTTGTTATTTCCTAGTATTTTCAAACTCTATATGTATTCCCCCATGTCATCTCTTTCATTTTATCAAACATCTTTTTATCAAAAACAGTCTATGAAACTTTGTTTGATCAAACACTTGCTTAGTGTATTCGGATTTTCATCCTTGCACAATAGCGAGCTCTTGTCTAAGACATTCGGATCTTGTATCCTTGTCTAAGCCAAGCTATCATCGTTCATCTTCCATTTTCGCTCGTTCGTTTTCATCAAAACGTCCATCTTCATCATTCACCAACGTTCGTTCATCATTCACCAACGTTCGTTCATCGTTCACCATCGTCCGATCTTCGACACCGTCCGTTCGTCCGTTCGTTCGCTTGTCCGTTCACCTCCACCGTTCGTGACCTATCACTTCATCAATCCAAGAGTCTATTCCACACCTTTGGAGCCATCCCAAGACGTTCATACTTCCGCAAATCTATCCATTCGGTGACTCCAAACCATTCTACTTCCGAAAACACACAAACTCCACAAAGTCATCCTAGGGCAGTTCGATCCTTTCCATTAGGATCACATCAAGTGGTATCAGAGCAAGCTTTGTGACCAGGTTGTGTTTTTCTAATTCGAAATCCTTCACAGTTCATGCTTCATTTTTGTCTTTTGGAATTCTACACAATTGGTGTCTTTCCGTCTGTCATCTTGTTCGAATTTTCATAATTATTTGGTAATAGATAAAATTGCGAATCCAACTGTGTTTGAATCGAAATTGAGTCTAGTATTTTACAAAATTGTTTCCAGAATTTTTCGTTGTGATTTGATAATTTATTTTGTCAGATTTAGTCGAACAGTCAGTTTCGGGTTTAAGAGAGTTTGTTGTCATTTGAAGAGTCATTTTTGTGTTTTGACTTGTGCTATCATATCTATGAACAAGTGACTTGTTTATTGAACTTAATTTGTCAGGTACCATGATGGGAACCGACGATGGAGAGGAATCCTCAAACTCTAACAAACAACTTCTCGATTCCTTTAAAGCCATGATGAATGAGAGTATGGCAACCATGAGGGCTGAGATAGAAAGATCAGTCAATGACCGACTACGGGAAAACCAGCCACCTACTGATGCTGAGCAGTACTATAGTCACTCCTCTAGGTCAAACCAATCTAGGAGAAGAAGACCACAAGATGATCGGATGCCTAGGAACGTCCAGCTTAACTCTCGTGATCCTTTTTCCGGCCTTAAGATCAAAGTTCCGTCCTTCCATGGCACCAATGATCCTGAAGAATACTTAGAATGGGAGAAAAAGATAGAGATAGTCTTTGATTGTAGGGAGTACACCCAGGAAAACAAGGTTAGAATAGCCCCAACCGCATTTAAAGACTATGCTCTAAGTTGGTGGGATCAATTGGTTACTTCTAGGCGAAGGGCTGGGGATTTACCTATAGAGTCGTGGCACCAGATGAAAATCATCATGAGGAGAAGGTTTGTACCTAGTCATTACCATAGGGAGCTTCACCTTAAGCTTAGGAACCTATCTCAAGGAACTAGATCGGTAGAAGAGTACTATAAGGAGATGGAAACCTTGTTGCTTAGAGCAGATATTCAAGAGGACAGTGAGGCTACCATGGCCAGATTTTTAGGAGGTCTTAATAGAGAGATCCAGGACAGACTTGAGGTTCAACATTATGTGGAGCTAGAGGAGTTGCTACACAAGGCTATCATGTTTGAAAAGCAAGTAAAGAGAAGAAGCTACAAAAACAGTTTTGGTGTAAGCAAGCCTAGCTATCAAAGGGATGAAAGATCAAGTTCTTACAAGGATCTGAAATCATTTACAAAGCCTAAGGTTGAAGACCAGAATCTAAAGAGTAAAGAAAAGGCTTCCACGTCCAAAACCAGAGACATACAATGCTTCAAATGCAAGGGATTCGGCCACTACTCCAATGAGTGTTCTAACAAGCGTCTAATTGTGATTAAGGAGAATGGTGAGCTTGAATCTGAGGAAGAGCATACTGAATCAGAAGAGCAAGTTGAGATGCCAGTCAATGGAGAGTTGTTGGTCACTAGAAGGACTTTGAATCTCAAAACCAAGGCCGACGAGAATGATCAAAGAGAAAATTTGTTTCACACCCGTTGCATGGTACAAGGCAAAGTGTGCAGTTTAGTCATTGATGGAGGTAGCTGTACCAATGTGGCAAGTGAATCAATGGTGGAGAAGCTTGGGTTAACAGTTCAGAAACGTCCACAAGCGTATAAGCTACAATGGCTTAATGATGAAGGAGAATTAAAGGTGGAAAATCAAGTTGTGGTGCCTTTCTCTATTGGAACTTATGAAGATCAGATTCTTTGTGATGTATTGCCTATGGATGCTGGACACATACTGTTGGGAAGGCCTTGGCAATCAGACCGAAAGGCTATGCATGATGGCTACACCAATCGCTACTCGTTTTACTATAAGGGAAGAAAAACTGTTCTGGCGCCATTGACTCCTCAAGAGGTACACCAGGATCAGATCAGTCTTAAGAAGAGTAGAGAACAAGCTAAAGCCAAAGCCAAAGCTAAGCAACCAACCAACCTTCTGATCACTAATTCAAAAGGGAGTCATCTTCCTAATCTTTTACTTGTTTTTAAAGGTTGTTTAAATTTGAATGATCCACTGCCGGCATTGCCTAGCAAAATCAAACTTCTTTTGCAGGAATTCAAAGATATATTTCCAGATGAGAATCCACAAGGCTTACCACCAATCAGAGGCATTGAACATCAAATCGATTTCATACCCGGAGCCTCCTTACCAAACAGACCAGCTTATAGAACCAATCCGTTAGAGACCAAAGAACTTCAGCAACAAGTTAATGATCTAATGGAGAAGGGACAAATCCGAGAGAGCATGAGCCCATGTGCAGTCCCAGTTTTGCTCGTCCCAAAGAAAGATGGGAGCTGGAGAATGTGTGTTGATTGCCGAGCCATCAACAATATCACTGTAAAGTATCGCCACCCTATTCCTAGACTTGATGATATGCTTGATGAGTTGCATGGTTCTAGCATATTTTCTAAGATAGATCTCAAGAGTGGATATCACCAGATTAGGATGAAGGAAGGTGATGAATGGAAAACGGCATTTAAAACTAAACAAGGGCTTTATGAATGGTTAGTTATGCCATTTGGATTAACTAATGCTCCTAGCACTTTCATGAGGTTAATGAATCATGTTCTTAGATCTTTCATAGGACATTTTGTTGTGGTATACTTTGATGACATCTTAGTATATAGCAAAGAACTAGATGAGCATGTTGAGCATTTGAGAATGGTTTTAGAAGTGCTTAGGAAGGAGACCTTGTATGCCAATCTTAAGAAATGTACTTTTGGAACGGATAACCTTGTCTTCTTAGGTTTTGTTGTGAGTACAGATGGCATAAAGGTTGATGAGGAAAAGATAAAAGCGATCAAAGAATGGCCAAGTCCACAAACTGTTGGAGAAGTAAGAAGCTTCCACGGTCTAGCCGGTTTTTACCGAAGATTTGTCAAAGATTTCAGCACTCTAGCAGCCCCACTTACGGAAGTAATCAAGAAGAATGTCGGATTCAAATGGGAGCAAGCTCAAGAAAATGCATTCCAAACGTTAAAGGACAAACTCACTCATTCACCGGTCCTATCTCTCCCTGATTTTTCTAAAACTTTTGAAATAGAATGTGATGCCTCAGGGATTGGTATTGGTGCTGTTCTTATGCAGGAGAAAAGGCCAATTGCCTACTTCAGTGAAAAACTTGGAGGTGCTACACTCAACTATCCAACTTATGACAAAGAACTATATGCTTTGGTGAGAGCTCTCCATACTTGGCAACACTACCTTTGGCCGAAAGAATTCGTCATACACACTGATCACGAGTCCCTCAAGCACCTTAAGGGTCAGCAAAAGCTTAACAAAAGACATGCTAGATGGATTGAATTTATTGAGACTTTTCCATACGTGATCAAGTATAAGAAAGGTAAGGACAATGTAGTCGCCGATGCATTGTCTCGGAGGTATGTTCTCTTAACCTCTCTTGAAACTAAGCTATTGGGTTTTGAGCATATTAAGGAATTATATGCCACTGATATTGACTTTAAAAATATTTATGCTTCTTGTGAGAAGTTTGGAAGTGGTAAATACTATAGAGCCGATGGATTTCTCTTCTTTGAGAATAGATTGTGTGTACCTAATTCATCTTTGAGAGACTTGTTTGTCAAGGAAGCTCATGCAGGTGGATTAATGGGACATTTTGGCGTGGCTAAGACCTTGAGTGTTTTGCAAGAACACTTCTATTGGCCGCATATGAAGAAAGACGTAGAGAAAGCATGTGAAAGATGTGCAACTTGTAAACAGTCTAAGTCCACAATGCAAAATCACGGTCTGTATACTCCTTTACCCATTCCTATGCATCCTTGGCATGACATTTCCATGGATTTTGTTGTTGGTTTGCCTAGAACTAGGACTGGTCGAGATTCAATCTTTGTTGTGGTGGACAGATTTTCTAAAATGGCACATTTTATACCATGTAACAAGACTGATGATGCTATGAATGTTGCTAGGTTGTTCTTTAGAGAAGTTGTTAGATTGCATGGCATGCCTAGGACTATAGTTTCTGATAGAGATACTAAGTTTCTTAGTTTCTTTTGGAAGACTCTTTGGTCTAAGCTAGGTACTAAGTTGTTATTCTCCACTACATGTCATCCGCAATCTGATGGACAAACTGAGGTTGTTAATAGAACCCTATCTACCTTGTTGCGTGCACTGATTAAGAAGAACATTAAGACTTGGGAAGAATGTTTGCCTCATGTAGAATTTGCTTATAATCATGCTAAACATTCTGCTACTAAGTTTTCTCCTTTTGAGCTTGTTTATGGGTTCAATCCCATATCTCCTTTGGATTTAATGCCTTTACCTGTGAGTGAAAAGACTAGCTTGGATGGAAAGAAAAAAGCGGAACTTGTCAAACAGTTGCATTAGAAGGCACGAAGCAATATTGAGCACAACACCAAGCTTTATGAAAAACAAGCTAACAAGGGTAGAAAAGAAGTGATCTTTAAGGAAGGAGATTTGGTTTGGGTACACTTGCAAAAAGAGAGGTTTATTAATGAAAGAAAATCCAAATTGATGCCTCGAACTGATGGACCGTTCAAAATCATCAAGAAGATCAACAATAATGCCTACCAATTTGTTCTTCAAGGTAAGTACACCGTGAGCCCTAGTTTCAATATTTATGACTTGCTTCCTTATTTTGCAGATGAGCCAGATTTGAGGTCAAATCCTTTTCAAGTGGGAGAGGATGATGTGATCATGGCTAGCTCAATGACTAAGGAAGAGGAAGCACAAACTGATCCGGAACTTGTACCCGAGGAAGCTAAGGAAGAAACCGAAGAAGACTTAAGCATTCCACCCGTAGTGATGACAAGGTCCAAGACTAAGAAGTTCCATCAAGCTTTCCACAAGCTACTATCATCTATCCAGGGCAATCTTGAGTTTGCTAATCCAACCACACTGGTTGTGATACAAGCGACTTAAGAAATTCAACAAGGGAGGTGTTGTGACTTGCACTCTTTTTCCCTTGGGCTTGGTTTTGTCCCAATTGGGTTTTCCAGCCAAGGTTTTTAATGAGGCTTGTTTACAACACTTGAATAAAAGGCCCCTTGTTGAAATCCAGCCCATACTTCTCTTCTTTTTCTAAAACAAGGAGGAGGAGCCTATCTTTTCTTATTCAAACTTATTTTAAATAATGTTGTTATTTCCTAGGAGTGTTGTTGTTTCCTAGTATTTTCAAACTCTATATGTATTCCCTCATGTCATCTCTTTCATTTTATCAAACATCTTTTTATCAAAAAACTTTCCCTAAAACTTTGTTTGATCAAACACTTGCTTGGTGTATTCGGATTTTCATCCTTGCACAATATCAAGCTCTTGTCTAAGGCAATCGGATCTTGTATCCTTGTCTAAGCCAAGCTATCATCGTTCATCTTCCACTTTCACTCGTTCGTTTCCATTGAAACATCCATCCTTATCAATCGCCATCGTTCGTTCATCGTTCACCACCGTCCGACTTCCGACATCACTCATCCGTTCGTTCGTCCGTTCGTTCGTTCATCATCCTATCGTTCGATCAATCATTTTCATCGTTCGTTTCCTTCACCATATCCAGATCCATCCTCTAAAAATTCATTCCAACACGTTCATATTTCCGCAACTCTAATCATTCGGTGATTCCAAACCACACTTCATCCGCGAACACATCACCTCCACAAAGTCATCCTAGGGCAGTTCGATCCTTTTTCTCTTAGGATCACATCACCTAGAGACCTTTTCTTTTAGGCTAATGATCCAAGCTTTCTTTCACCATTAACCTCATTTTTTTCCAAACCCCAATATTCAATCTAACCACCTATATCTTTCGTTCCCAACATAATTGCTAGTCTCATAACGTTCCAAGAGCTAGCTAAACGAGAGGTAATCCTTTGTCGTTCTTAATACTCTCAAGATTTTGCAAATTATAGCACAACAATAATAAAAAGCCTAACTCAACAATCAGTCGATGGTATGTAAGAAATGGTAAGGGTTAAGGGCAAGGGAACCATTCCTAAAGTTAGAATGGCCATTCGGGTAGCAAAAGTGTGGTAAAGTGAATAAGAAACCCCAAATGTTATTCCTTGAGAATGTATTTAAACTCCCAAAGCGAGAATATTAGATTCAAATTAAGTCCAAGTTCATAGAGATGCTTTGAGAATCATGCAAGTTTCACAAAGGTAGGTGCTTTCGAACTATGAATGAACTAAACATGGCTTTTCCATTTTTTCAAAGAAATTACAAGCAACAAATAACAATGATCAAGGGCATTGATCTCAATCCTAAGTTTGATTTTCTACAAGACAATATCATCATTATCCCCTATGCATATATGCAAATGTAACCTAAATGCTACTAGACTCAATCCTTAAGGCAATGAAAATGCAAAGCTACATGATTTTTTTAATGCAAATGAGTGAATACATGAGACTGAAACATGCAAAAATGAAAATAAGAACACAAAACACCAAGGCAAAAGACACAAATCCCTCTACCGAACTTGAATTACACTGTCTCGGTGTAATAAAACCCAAAGAGAAGGGGAAAAAAAGACAAGACAAGAGAAACTAAATGGTATATACAATGAAAGAGGGGTCCGTACCGTGGACCTAGCCCTGATCCTTAGGGAGTGGGAGATGAGGATTTTAGTAACTCCTTGAGAGACCGGTTGAATTGGTGGAAAGAGCGTTGATTGAATGATTTGAGCGTGTTCCACCATTGAAGTTGATGGTGATGACCCTTGAGAGGAGTTCTTGAAGCTTTTATTGGTTACATTGAAACCCGGGGTGAATTTTGGCTTTAACACTTGCAAAGGGTTTTGAAGATCCCTTACACCTCACCTTGTATTGAATTTTGCCATCTATGAGTCTTAAGGGCTGAAAGCTCATAATGTTCGAAGATGAGACAAGGGTAGGAGGGTGGGATTCTTTCATCTCTCTCTTGTTCTTTTCAAGAACTTCCTTAGCTTTACCTAACTCCTCCGTTTTATCACTTCTTTTGTGCTCATCAAACATGGAGTGTAGACATTCACCATCCAAGATTTCTTCATCTAGCATTAGAGCCTTTCTATTCATCATATTCACAACTTTGACCGCTTCTTGTTGATCTTTCAAATTCATAGGCTCTTCTTTGCTTTCTACTTCTTCATTAGTGATTGTTCCACAAAAATTTGTAGAGGAAAGTTTGATTGGATAAGAGACCTTGGCATTCACGTGGAGAAGAGTCACTATTTTGTTTGGAAAGTCGATGTTTGCTCCGACAGTGTTGAGAAAGGGAGTTCCTAAGATGACAGAAAGCTTGTGGGTTTCTTTCATCTCTACTACCATCAAATCCGTTAGGACCATGCAATTGCCAACCTTGAGTGGGTAGTCTTCAATTATACCAAGTGGAGATTTCGAAGAAGTATCTCCAAACATGATGGAAGATAAGTGTTGCTTCATATCATTGATCCCTAAGCTCTTTACCATCTCAAATGATTTCACATTCACGCTTTCACCTGAATCGCATAAAGCATCATCAATCGCCAAATCACCAAGAGAGCAAGTTATAGAGAATTTACTAGGATTTCCAAGCTTGGGAATAGTCTTTGGTTCAAGTGGTTTTGTGCTTGGCACTTCAAACACTTCCATAATCTCTTCAACTTTTTCTTTGTTTGCAAGTATGGCTTTTATGAAATCTTTGTATGTTGGCACTTGAGACAAATCATTGGAGCTCCAACTCTATTCATATTGGCCTTGAAGCTTGAAAGTATCTTCTTTTGAGCTTTGGTATGAACTCTACCGGGAAATGGAAGTGGGGGCTCATAAGGAGGAGACTCAAGGGTAGGGGTTTCCTTCTTATCAACCTTCTTTGTCACCACATTCGCTTCCCTAGCCTTTTCCTTACTATCCTTGATGACCAGCAACAAAGTTCACCTCATATTGACCCTCTTGACAAGCATCAATACCAATCTCTTGAAAGCCTTGATTACCATCATAATCACCTACAAAATTTATTGACCAATGTGTAGCTTGTAATACCATATCCATCTTCTCGTGTAAGGACTTGATCTCCCTACCACGTTGCTCATCACTCTCTCCACTTCCCCGTGGAGCACGGTCATAATCCTCACCGTAGTTTCCATCACTTTGGGTTAGATTCTCAACCAAGGACATCCCTTCTTAAACATCCTTACCTGAGAAGTTCCCGTTGCTTAGCATTCGGAACTTAGGAAAGACTCATCTATATAGGGTGCTTAGGAGTGATGCGTTAGAGAATACGTGATAAGGGCACTTAGTAGTGTAGCCCTTAAACCGCTCCCAAGCTTCGCTAAAACTTACACCATTCTTTTTCGTGAAGTTTGATATCTCGTTTCTTAACTTAGCGGTTCTTGAAGTAGAGAAGAACTTGGCTAAGAAGGTCTTTTTTGCATTCAGCCCAAGAGTGGATTGAGTCACTTGGAAGATTCTTCTCCCATTGATGTGCCTTATCCCCAAGAGAGAATGGGAATAGGCGGAGCTTGAAAGCATCTTCCAAAACACCATTGATCTTCACCGTGGCGCACAACATATCAAATTGGTCTAGATGATCCAATGGGTCCTCCATTGGTAAACCGTGGAACTTCGATCCTTGCACCATGTTGGTTAGACTCGCTTTGATCTCAATGTTGGTGTTCCCAACCGGCGGAGGCTAATGCCATTGCGGTTTCCGTGCACATTCAGTGCATCATAAGCTCCGATCGCCCAAGCGGGTCTAGGTCCATAGTGAGGAACTTGCTCACCGTCATCTCCTTGACCGAGTTGATTGTGGTCTTGGTTCCCACCACCAATGTGTGGATCTTGGTTCATCATTCTCAACCGCTCTAGATGCTCTAACCGTTCTCTTTCCCGTATTGCTCTAGCTTTTTCCCTTTCCAACCGGCGAATGTCAACCACGAAATCACCTAAGTTCCCTTAACCGCGGCTTCGTAAGTTCATACACCTAGAATCAAAGAGAAAACCAATCCAAGACGATCAAATATCAATGAAAGTAAAGACTTAGTCTGAAATATATTCCAAATCCTAATGGCTAATTGCTATTCCCCGGCAACGACGCAAAAAAATTGATAAAAAAATATTTAGTTTCAAAACGCAAGTTTTAATATTTATATTCCAAAATCACCCAATGCAAGTGCAAGCATGTAGTAATTTAGGTGTCGAACCACAAGGAATATAATTAACGCAATAGGAATACAAGTCTCTACTTAATCTAAGTAATTAAGGATTGAGGGATTTAACTCTACAACCTAATTCATTCAAACAAAGGACTAAGAAGCAAGGTAAACAAGCTTGAATTAAGCAAAGGTACTAAACAAAACAATCAAAGGACTAGAAATATGCAAACCTTAAAGACTAACCAAATTCAAAAGCAAACAAGGCGGTAAACTACTTATGAAAGCTAAACGGTTCTTAAACTATAATTAAGCAAGCGAATCCTTGGGTAAAGTAATTGATTAAGGTAAGCCAAGCCAATCCATGATGCTTATTCAAACTACAAATGCTAATCCTTAGGCATTAGAACACTAAGCTAAACTAATCCACTTCCATGGCACTAATCCCTATATTAATCAAGTAATTAACAAAGATTCCCATCCGTAATCACAAGACTGATATGCAATAGTAACAAGTCTAACTAACCACTTAGCACGTTAATCATCTATTCCCATAGGCTAGGCACACTAAGCATTCATTAAGTTCATTCAAGCATTTTCACAAATACCTTCCGGACATGAAATCACTTATGATCTAGACTAACTTGATCAAGGCTAATCTAGCATTAAAAACACCTAATTAACAAGGATATTTAACAATCTAAACCTTAAACATCATGAATAACCCTAAAATTACCCTAATCTACCATACCCAGAGATCCTAATGGAACTACTCTTTAATCATGACATAAACACTAAGATCTACAAAGATTAAGTGCTTAATCATGATGAAACTTTAAATAATTAAAGAAAATCAAGATCAAAAGAAAGGAAATTTCATTAAACTTAAGAGATCATTCCAAAGTTCTTAATGTGGCTAAGAGAGTTCTAAAAACAAAGCATAATCCACACAAATTAGGTTAAGAGTCTTTAAATAGTAGAAGGGGTGAACGGGGTAAGCCCGGAACAACCAAGGTTTTGACCCGGAAAATCTGGTTTCTTCATGCTCTGTAACGGCCAGCGTTTGGCCATTACAGTTGGCAGCTAGGCTTCTAACGGTCTGTTGTTGGCCGTTACACTTGGCCGCTAGGATCTCTAAAATTCAAACTTGATCCTCTTTCGCGTCCGAGATTCCCCGCAACTCTGAGTCTTCTTCCGTGCATAACTCTTGCTTTCCTTCTTCTCAACTCCATTGCTAAAGTGTCCAAACCCCGAGTAACCTAACAAAAGAGATCAAATGCAAAGCAAATGCATGGAAACAAACCTAAAATCCTAAAATTCATGTTCATGAAATAAGAAGACTAAAACTAATGCAAAAACATCAAAAATAACTAAGAAGTAAAACTAAAGCTAGAGAAAAAAACCTAAAAACAATGCAAATTCTATGAATATCAACGACATAATTTTGTCCTCACACTGAGGAATGAGAAGCATTTTTTTATCGAAACAACACTTGTTTGTAGAAGGATGTTTCAAATCACTTACAAACAATTCACTAGCATTCGAAGGTGGAGGGCCAATAGGAATTATTAGAGAATCTGTAGATAACCATGGATCTTCCCACAACTTAATTTTTAAACCATCTCCAATATGCCATCCCCAACCTAACTTTTACACTTCTAGACCAGCAAGAATGCTCCTACAGCAACGTGAATCATTCGAATAGCTAGAGACCTCCATAGCAGAGGAAGCATGACAATACATCCCTAATAATACCTTAGCAAATAATGAATCTGGAAACTGTAATAACCTCCATCCCAACTTAGCTAGAAGAACATCATTAAAAGTCTCAAAATCTCGAAAACCAAGGCCTCCCGCGTTCATAGGCACTGTGAGCTTTTCCCAAGAAATCCAGCTCTTTTACGAATATTCAGTTAAGAAAACCGATCGGTTGTAGTACGCACCGATCAGTTGGCGAGTCTGAGGTCACCTCCGATTCAACTTCAAAAGCATTAACCTGCTCTCTTGGGTTTACTTCTGCCTTTCTTGGGAGCATTCCTGGAGGCACCTTTGCTCCAGAACCAACTTTAGCAATTTGATTCTCCAAAACTCGCACATAGGTGCTCACGGCCTTGATTTTCCCATTGAGAGAAGTATACATACCATCTACCTTGGCAGTAATGCTCTTTGCAATTTGCTTGTTAATCTCCATAAGCTGGAGCATCATCCCCTCTAGCTTGCTCCCTTGCTCTGAAATCCTTAAGGTTTGGGAGGGTAAACCCGGTCGTGAAAATTCTCAACATTTGTACTATGATACGAAAGTTTCTAGTGATTTCGAAAATTGTTAAAACCACGGCCACCAATGTAGTTTATCTCCTCGGTTCCCTCGTAGCAACCCCAATAAGCATCACCATCTTGTTCAACACCCTCAACCGGCGCACTTGACCCCTCTTATGAAGTTTTAGCAGCAAGTCCACTTTCTCCTTCAGCTCTTGGTATTCGATTATCTCAACACTGTTAACGACAACCTTCTTTGATCTATTGTATTCCGGAAAGTGGTTGCCATTACTCGTAGCCAAGTTATCGATGAGGATATTGGCTTCTCGCACGATGTCGGTAGCGAATTTCCCTTGACTTGCAGTATCAAGAGCCATCTGGAACTTCTCGGAGACTCATTGGTAGAAGATGTGCAGTAAGATCTTAGGTGTATACCCATGGTTAGGAAAATCTTTCAAGTTACCTCTAAAGCAATCCCAAATCTCGAAGAACGGTTTATTTGCAGTCTATTAGATCATGGAGATCTTGTTCCTCAGCTGAATCATTTTGACTTTGGGTAGAAATGGTTGATGAATTGATCCAGGCATTGTGTCGTTGTGGTGATGGAACCCGGCTCTAGAAGTCTCAACCATCTAACACCTTTTTATCCCAAACTTGAACAAGTTCAAGAATTGGTAGTCTTGGGAAAATCCAGTCGCCCTCTGCGTGCCACAAGGATCTTCAAAATTTTGTACATGCTCCATCGGGTTTCATGAGCAAGACCATTGAGAACCGATTGCTTTACCAACTGAATCATCAAAGGCTCGATATGATAGGCTTTTCTTTGAGGCAAAGGCGGATGGATGGCGGGTCTACCAGCATAGAACCGATTAGGAGAATAGAGATCTCCCAAGGTAGCCTCAACAGGCTCAACATCCACTCGCAAACCGATCGGTTGATTATGGTAACCGATTGGTTGCTCAACAGCTCCATAACCGATCAGTTGTTGAAGTGCACCGATCGGTTCTCCATCAGCTTTGTAACCGATAAGTTGACGGTTGTCCTCACCAACACTTCCGTCCAAACCAACTCCTTTGACAGCACCATTAAAATCATAAATGTGTTCTATTCTTCTAATCATCTGGTTATGTCTACCTAAACGTTCGATTCTTGTTAATTCGCGGTTGTCCGGTTGTAACAAGTTGTTGGAACTGAGGCTCCATCTATGCATAAACCTTTAAAACAACCAAGAAGCAAGAGTATATTAGTATAAAATAAATTTAAAAGCAAAAGAAGAATATAAGAATTTTAACTACAAATCCAAAGGCACTTGTTTTATGGTCCCCAGCAACGGCGCCAAAATCTTGTTGAGTGTAAGTTTTACCCCAAATAATTACCACAAGTATACGATACATTGATGCAATACTTAGGGATTGAATCCAAAATGACCAAAAGTACTACACTATGGATTATAGCAATCAAAACTTAGCTAGGACGATAAATATAATTTTTGTTTGGTTTTCTAACAAATTAAATAAATAGAAATTATAACAATGGATAGATAAGATGGGTGATAAGGAATCCTTTAGGATTTCTAAACAAGTAAGCATGCATAATTATGAGAAAGCACTAAGACCCATTCTTGAACTCAATCACATATATTCATTATCATAATTTCTTAGTGATAATTACTAAACTAAACAATCCTAACAAAAACTATCGTTTATTATCAAGATCATCAGCAAGCATTAAGCGAAGTATTGATATGTACACAAGATTTTTAGCAACTGCCGTTGTCTAGAGATACCTTGCTCACCTAGGCTAGATTCTAATATTTCATTGCAACTGCCGTTGTTTAGAAACATCTAAAGGTAATATCTAGACTGTTGTCTAAGATAGGCATTAAAAACAGCCTAGGCGAAGAATTCAAACATCATTCTCAATAATAACATGTGTAAGTACCCATCTAAAACATTCTATTAGAAACCCAAATCCCAACAGAGAATTACTCAAGCATAGTAGAGAATAAACAAGACAAAGATGAAGAACTCATAATTGAATTGTCGAATAAACTACAAAAACTAAAATAAAACTCTAAAGAACATTTAAGTGTATTACAAGGTGTTTTCGCACTGAGGCTGGATGATTAAGTCGTAGGGACGAGCCCTCTATTTATAGTACAAAATAGAAGCCCTAAAAATGAGAAAAACAGAAGTTTTATGAAACGCTCAACCAATCGGTGCAAAGCACAACCAATCCGTTCTTGTGATCTTCTCAAAGGATCGGACCCGTCTCCGAGATTTTCATATTCTGGCCCCCTTTAAGCCCATTTTAGGTCC
This sequence comes from Crucihimalaya himalaica, assembly GCA_004349715.1. NCBI lineage: Eukaryota > Viridiplantae > Streptophyta > Magnoliopsida > Brassicales > Brassicaceae > Crucihimalaya > Crucihimalaya himalaica. Next base: position 11,243 of record SMJT01000162.1, on the reverse strand, counting down.
AATTCTTTTGATTTCGTCTTCCAAGGCCATAATCCTGCAAAAAACACACAAAAAAAAAACTCGAAAACTAACTTGTTCTCAGAAGAAAGACGCAAGATTAGTCGTAAAAGACTTTAAAATCAGTAAAAATAGGGATTAACCCAAGAGGTGAGGTATATCTTCATGCTCCATTAGTTGGCTTAATTAAGTGACAATGAATGTACAAACAATAATGAAGATGAGAGACAAGATCTGATGCAAAATAATGAACGTGATCCTATAGAATCACATGACCCATATTGGATGTCACAAATTCCGATGGACCACTCTTCAAGTTTTGTCGAAGCAGATATGTCACTTACATCACAAGAGAAATCATCCACACATACTCAAGTGAAAAATGTAAGTCAGAACATAAAGTTTAAATATTATCCAGTAGACTCGATGCTCCACCGTATTTCTGTGAGTATGGAAGAGCAGAATGATATTCTTGAGAAAATGACAAATGCGAAGTCTAAAAATCAGTCAACAAATTGAAATGAAGAAAGGATGGCTCTTGTTGTCAAATATGTGAGAGCAGTACCTGATTTAGTTCCGAGCACATAGCTTTATTGGGCATCTCTTGGCTTTATTGCAACAAAGATAATGTGCACGGTTTATTCCATGCTCTTCCAGATGATGGAAGCTACCTTTTCTGAAGCGGCAAACCAAGGAGTCTCGTAATGATTTTTTTTTTTATGATTAGCTTTGGTTTTGTTGACTTGATAATTTTCGAATTTGTGCTTTCATTTTTGCAATTTGTTTAAGACATTGAGGATCATCTTTTGTTTTGTTTTGAGTTCAGGTTTTGTTGAAGAACTATTTAGTACTTTAATAATGGATTTTAATTATTAATCAAGTTCGATTTTTCTTTATTTATTTTATCATAATAATATATTTTTGTTTTTTATACATTTTTATAGTAATTTATTATATTTATTTTGGTTATTTTTGATTAACTGCTGAGGCACGTGCTGGTCAACCAGTCGTAAAATTCCTGCAAACACACTCATTTTTAAAGGCTAAACCAGTCGTTCAAAAAGCATAGCAACGCTAGAAACTGCATAGGATCGATAGGTTCACAAAACTCCCTACCGACTATCATTTTCTAGGAACACTGCTATGCTTTTTGAGGCTGACGGATTTGCTACATTTTACCAACAGCTCCCGATGTTATTTATATATTCCACAATAGAGAATTGTAAATATGTTAAGTTATTTGTTTTACAATGATTTGAACTTTTTTAGACACTTAATCATTATAATACAATTTTTAAAAAAATTTCCAATGTTTTAAACAAAATACTTGCAACTTCTAGAAAATGTATAAGTGTTACATGAGTTTTCAATGGAAAATTGTTAGTTTTTGTATCTTTCAAAATAAACTTACCTAAACATTGTTTTACCAGCTTAAACCGGGAATCTACTCTAGAATTCGAATATAAGTGATTATAAATGTATGCTATCAAATTTAGGTTTGTGACTCATGAAAATACGTCACAAAAGAGTTACCATTTGTGACTAATTATTTTTGTGACTACTTTGTTACTTTCTTTGCGACTATTTTGCTACTTATTTTGTGACTGGTTTGTGACAATATCGAATTTTTTATGAAAAATTAGAAATTTGGTGAAATAATAAGCACTAAATTTTACCTCTCACGTTTCATTTGCAACTAATTTGGGACTATTTTATCATCTATTTTTTCCTATTCTCTCTTATTTCCTTATCTTTTTTCTTTTTTCCAAAACTAATAAGCTTCTCTATGTTTTATATGTTAATTTATATGTTTTTACATATGTTTGGACAATTATAGATACTGAATCAAACTAAAATAAAAAAATAATGACTAAAAGAAATTAAATTTTTTTTAAAAAAAATCATTCTAAACAAGTATTCAATTTTTTCTTTCTCAAAATAATTAAACAATAATAATGATATATATATATATATATAGTAATTATCAAAATAAGGGATCAAAGCTTCTCATTGGCTAATATAAAAAGACAAGGATTGCACTTTATTTTATTAGCCACCGTTGATAGATTAGATCTAAAGGACCAAATTTTGTTTTGGTTCTTTCTCTTCTTCACCTCTTCTTCTCCTTTGTCTATGTATCTCCTTAATTTTTTTCATATCTCTTATGACTAAGTCTTTAACTACTTCTTCATTATATCCCAAGTACCCACTCACCACTCACCACTCACCACCAAGGCCACCGCTTCAATCTCGCCGCCGTTCACCACCACCACATCTCGAAGCTTCCTCCACTGTTATGATCTCGAAACTTCCTCTGTCGTTCACCGCCATTCACTGCCGTTCACGCCGTTCACCACCGCTGCTTCAATCTAGCCATCCATTGATGTAAGAGAAAACCGCCGCTCACCGCCGTTCACCACCGCCGTTCATCCGCTTTAATTTTTGACCGCTTAAATTGTGACGATTTCGTTGGTCACAAATTACAAGTTTTCTTGTTCCTTCCAGGAGAGATAAAATCTTTTTGCTCCAACCTTGAGTTTTTTCCTTAACCTAATTAACAATGTAGTGAAATAACTCTGATTTTTTGCTGTGGAACTACTCAGGCAAACCTAAATATTTTCCATTACCACCTTCATTATGTATACCAAGCTGGTGTTGAATACATCTTTTAACATAATGATTAACTTTGCTTCCAAACGTAATGGTCGATTTCCTTAAGTAAACAGCCTGTCCCGAAAGCAATTCATATTTGGTGAAAATATTTTGTATAGTACGACAACATTTCAAGTTTGTGAGCATGAAGAAAAGGGAACCATCTGCAAATAAAAGATGAGACACATCATGACCATTATTACTGACCTTAATCCCTTGAATTTTTCATTGATTAGTGGCTTGATTCATAAGATGAGTAAGCACTTCAGCACAAATGATGAATAAATAGGGCGAAAGAGGGTCACCCTGATGAATACCACGTTGAGGGAGTATATTTCCGTGAGCTGAACCATTAATAAGAACATAATAACTCATAGTGGTAACACACGTCATAATCCATTTAATCCAACGAGGATCAAAGCCCATATGTTGCACAGTAACATCAAGAAAACCCCATTCAAGACTATCGTAAGCTTTAGTAATGTCCGTTTTAAGAGCCATATATGTTGGCTTGCCTTTTCCTGACTTTAAGAGCATGATAAACTTCCAGACCAATGATCATGTTATCAGTATTCATTCGTTCTAGGATGTAGGCTTCTTGGTTTTCAGAGATGATGCTCGAGAAATGAGGTTTCAAACGATTAACCAAAATTTTCGATATTATTTTGTAGCTAACATTGCACCATGCAATGGGACGAAACTTGGTCATTGAAGTCAGAGTAGCAACCTTAGGAATTAAGCAGATATTGGTATGATTATAAGTAGCATCCAAGAAGCAATTATTAAAGAAATTCTGAATTTCTGAAACAATTGAAGAGTTTATTTCTCCCTAAAAGTCTTGATAAAATTGTCCTTTAAAACCATCATGACCTGGCGCTTGTGTAGGACACATGGAGAAAGTTGCTTCCTTAATTTCATCAAGAGAAACATCTCTAAGATGATCCCGATTTATGTCTGCTGTAATTTTCCTTGGGAATCCTTGAAAAGTATCACCATAAGACTGGTTTCTTATCAGAGAAGACGAGTATAGACGATGGAAATAATCTGTAGCCACCATCGCAATTCGGGAGGATCCTCTATGAGTAATACTTATATCATCCAATATAGAAATTAACTTGTTACGAGCATTTCTCGTCTTAGTATCCGAGTGAAAGAACTTAGTGTTACGGTCACCAGCTTGAATCCACTTATTCCTACCCTTTGTTTGCCAAAAAAACTTCCTCGTCAATATAGGCTTGACGAAGATCTTGCTTCTGCTTATGAATATCACTAGTAGACGCCGAACCTTAGGTGATAGCCCGATCAAGATTATAACAAACATATCGAATTTGATCTTCATCACTATATTTATGTCGTCTTTTCGAGTAGGAAATTTGTTAACGAGAAGATCTAAGACGATGAACTAAAGACATATTGTTGGCATGAGAAGCTGCATTACTCCAACCCCTTAAAACTGAAGTTTTAAAACTGTCCTTATGAAGAAAACGATTATCATATCTAAAGCTCCTTTTATAAACTTCATTAGCTTCATAAATATTAGTTAGGAGAGGTCTATGATCAGACTCACCAAACTCTAAAAATTCTGTTTGAGTGAAGGAAAATAAAGCATGCCATTCGGTGTTGGCCATAGTTCGATCTAGATAATAAGAAACCTGGTGAGAACCTCTCTTACCAGTCCAAGAAAACCGATCTCCAATTGATTTAAGGTCGTTAGATCACAATGACGAAAAGCTTGAAAGCAAGAATCAGCTCTTATGCAACCTTCTTTCTTCTTATGGTTACCAAGGAGTTCATGAAAATCACTTAGACTAAACCAAGGGCAACCGTGTCGATTATTAGATGTTATTTCTAATTTTTCCCAAAGATTGTTCTGATGACTTGATTTTGGGTGACCATAAACATAAGATAAGTAGAAACCCATTCCATTAATACGAACATAATAATCAACAAGATGCAAAGATTAATAATATACAACCATATTTACATGATTTTTCCAAAGGATCACTAAACCACCGCTTAAACCAATATAAGGAACTATTACATAGTTTCTAAACCCCAATTCACCACATTTATCACGAACATAATCAGACTGCTTCTTTGTTTCAGATAGCTAGATGATGTCCGAGAGATTTTTGCGATTAATCTCCCTCAGGCGTCGAACTGTCAAGTCACTACCTAGACCTTGATTTTTCCAGCAAGTTTTCTTCATGGCGCACGTGGTGGTTTAGGGCCCATCGCGCCTCTAAACAAGTCTGAGATAGTGCCAGAAGAAAAGCTTTCTTCAGCTCCTCCTCGAATGCTCGGTTGAATCGGACCAAGCCGCTTGCTGGATTCCAGCAGCTCAAATCTCTCTCTTAGTCGCTCCTCAAGGTGATTTTCAGAACAATTTTCTTACAGTTATTTAACAGTTATATCTATTAGAGTGAAATAAGTAGAAGAGGAGAGTCAAGGCCGAAGTTATCAAGGAAAGGCCGAAGTTATCAAGGCAAGGCCGAAGACCACCACAAGTCATTCCAAAGAGGAGAAGAAGGTGGCAGTTAAGGCGTAAGAAACCATTGATCAAGTCAAGGCTCGGTCAATTCAAGAGAACCTTAAGGACGAGGCCCATCAAAGAGTGAAGGCAAAACCAAACAAGCCATGGCCAGACTCCAATCCAGACTTGCCAGATTCCAAAACTGAAGAAGGAATGCAAGTTTGGCAAGACTGAATGATGGATGCAAGACTGTGCCAGACTTGGCCAGACTCCAATCCAGATTTGACAGACTCCAAGAATGAAGAAGAAATGCAAGTTTGGCCAGAATCCAATCCAGACTTTGCAAAACTTGTAAGTTTTAGCTCTAACTTTGAATTTGAATTCTAGGGAAGAACACTTAGGACATGTCACTTTCAAGGGAGCCTCTTTATTGTTTTCTCTTATATTTGTCTATATAAACATGTAAACACACATGAATAAACTAACCCTTTTGGTTTCCATTCTCTCTAAAATTCTCTAAGTCTCACATTTGCATATACTCTCTCATTCTCCACATAATCCTACACATATTCTACTTAATATTCCTCAAATTCTAACATTGTATCAGAACATAGATCTTAAATCTTCCATTCTTGTTCATTGTTATCAGAACATACTCTCTTTGTCTGTTGGGTAATATTATTATCCATCGCATCTTGCGTGTTCCTCCATGATAATCAAGAGCCATGGTTGAACAAATGACCACGAAGAGAAAGGAATGGTGGCTGTGGTGAAGAACCACAAGGGAGATAAAGAATAGTTGTTGCCATATGCTTTTATCCATGGGTCCTTTTAGTTCTTCCCTTGGGAATGAAATACACTTAGGGCATGGTTAGCTTTGTTCTAAACTCTATTCTCTGCTTCTCTTTAAGTCTCATTCCCACCTCTTAGTCATTTTCGTTTATTTGTTCAATTTTTGATTTCATTTTTCAAACTTTTTTCTTTTATCCATTGGACAAAAGCTTTAACCATTGGTATGTGCCTTTCCTTTGAGATTGTGAATACACTTCAAGCCATGGTTAGCTTAGTTCTCTTTGGACAAGATTAGCATAAGCATTTGGGCTTGTCTTTCATTTTTAGCAAAGGTAAATATTTTTTATTTCCTTTGGTGCTTATGGCCGGCTTGTATTTCATATAAGATAACATAGGTTCGTTTGCTTGATTCTTGTGATTATAAGCACTCAAAACCATCTTCTTTTTTTAAAGGGATGAGAACCTTGGTCAAGCTATATATTGAGGGTTTAACCTCTAAGGCCTTGATGGATCGAACCCCTCTTGAGAATAACAAAAGGAAGTGAACCGTCGTTTGCTTTGCTCCTAGGAGTTTAAGCCCTTTTGAAGCCACATTGAATCCAAGTTCTTTTTGTTATGGAACCTTGGATAGCTTTTAAGTACCTAAGTCCTTGGTTCTTGAGTCTCTCAATAAGACTCTATTTTCATTTACTTCCGCTGCATTCTTTATTCTGGTTACTAATTCTATTTCAATTTTTGCTAATTCTCTATTCTGGTTACTTATTATCTTACTCTCACCATTTCTCTTGTTTAGATTATGTGCAAAATTTCACAGGTTTGGAATGGTGTTTGTTGAAGCTCCCTTGCTATCTCAAGAAGAAGGCATGGCGAGTGTGTAAAGTGATTGAAGCAGTCATGCGGACTGGAGGTCAGTTAGTGGCTGGATTCAAAGGGCTTCAAAAGAAACATTTAAGAAAGTGCAACATAATGCTTGGAGTTAGATCAGTAACCATCAAGCTTCAAAGACCACAAGACAAGCCCATCTTTTTACCTTGGCTGACTTGGATATGGCAGACCGAAGAGGCTGACCGGAGGAAGATGACCAAGGTGGTTGTGGTGGAAATTCAAGTGGAGAGGCAAGCTGGTGGGAAGCTTTGAATCAACCCAAAGCATGTGTGTTCGTTCTAAGATGTTAGAGTACAAGATTGGACGTGCACAAGGTGAAAGGTGCACAAGGTGTCAAGCCTCAAAAAATGGCTCCAAGCCATGGACAAGTCAAGAGAGCGGTTTCAAGATGATCTAAACTGTATCCCACGATCTCCTCTTCATCTCAAAAAGCTAAACTTTAAACTCTACCCTTTTCAAATTTGTTAAAAGTTCATTACCTTAGTCCAAATCTTCCTCATATTTCTCTCATTTAAAACTCAAAGTTTCATCTTTTTGTTTCTTAAAAACCCACGACATATACTTTATAATTTTTCTTTAAATCTCATGATGAAGGTTTAAAGGAGAGGACACATAAATGGACATTCTCAAAAGAAGTTCTAGATGAAATGAAAAATTCAATAAGAAGAAAAATCAAGTCAAGGAGGGCTAAAGGAATGGAAACACTTGGAAGGGAGGAGCAGATTCACATTCAAATTTCAAAACCGGAAGGCTATACTCTTTTTCCCTCAATATGTTTTTATCCCAAGAGGTTTTCCATATTGAGGTTTTTAATAAGGTAGTCATTCTCGTGTTGCAAGCTTGGCCTTTGGTTCGCTTGTGCGTCTCGTCGACCAAACTTGCGGGGGGGGGGGGTGTATTAGAGTGAAAGAATTAGAAGAGGAGAGTCAAGGCCAAAGTTATCGAGGCAAGGCTGAAGACCACCTCAAGTCATTCCAAAGAGAAGAAGAAGGTGGCAATTAAGGTGGTAGAGGCCATTGATCAAGTCAAGGGCCAATTCAAGAGAACCTTAAGGACGAGGCCCATCAAAGAGTGAACGCAAGACCAAACAAGACGTGGCCAGACTTGCTAGATTCCAAGACTGAAGAAGGAATCGAAGTCTGGCAAGACTGAAGAATGGATATAAGATTGTGCCAGACTTGGCCAGACTCCAATCCAGACTTGCTAGACTCCAATCCAGACTTGCTAGACTCCAATCCAGACTTTGCAAGACTTGCAGGTTTTGGCTCTAACCTTGAATTTGAATTCTAGGAAAAAACACCTAGGACATGTCACTTTCAAGGGAGCTTCTTTATTTTTTTCTCTTATATTTGTCTATATAAACATGTAAACACACATGAATAAACTAACCTTTTTGGGTTCCATTCTCTCTAAATTTCTCTTATTTTCCAAGTCTCACATTTGCATATACTCTCTCATTCTCCACACAATCCTACACATATTCTACTTAATATTCCGCAAATTCTAACAATCTCCTCCCCAATTTGTTGTGTTTTTTTGCATTTCTCGGTGAAGATGTGTCAGTTTCTTTGCGCTCTTTAACTTCTCTGCCCACGATGGCACCCCTATATCATCGTGATGTAGTTTTTACCACGTCTTTGTTGGCCAACCCTCACTATAAAAGTTTATGGATAGGTCTTCTTGCGTCTAAATTCTCTCACTGATTTTCTAATAACTTTCTTTCTTCTACGCTATTATTTGATCCTACTTCAAATGGGTGATAATCTTTGTCGAGCGCTACATGATATCGCTCTTGGTATTGATGATCCTCCAATTTCTCTCCCTTATGTTGTTGTGAACCAAGCCGCCTCTGAGAATCAGTATATCTTGCTTGGTCGTCCAACAATGCCAAGGAAGCAGAATCTTCGTGCCATTCTTGCCAACATGCCTCGGATCTGGGGTCAAAATGGCCTTGTTCATGGGTGTTTGGTTCATGGTCGTCAGTTTCAGTTTGTTTTCACGATGCGTCTTGGTCCTTAGGCATATGCAGATCGCATGCTAATTATTGAGAGATGGATGCCGGATATGGATCCTATACTGCCTAAGTTTATTCCATTTTGGATTCAAGTGTGAGGTATACGGTTTCAATTTCTGAATCTTGAGGTTATTTAATGCATTGGTAGTGGTATGGGTGATTGGCTCGGTATAGATTATGATGCTACTGCTACAATTCGTTGAGTTCGTTTGAATTCACATCAACTGGAATGTGGATAATCCTCTCAAATTTTAAAGAAATTTCCAGTTTTCAGCGGGTGCTAATACTTTACTTTGGTTCACATATGAGTAACTAAGAGGCTTATGCAATTTATGTAGTCTTCTCACTCATGATTCTAGCGAGTGTGTGAAATCTTCTGGGAACGTTGGGCAGTTTTCAGATGATGATGATAAAGGTAACAAATCAGACTCTCGGAATGTGTTAGATTCGGACTCTGCTTCTGAACGAATTTTTCAAATTGATGGTGCTGCTCTACAAATCCATTCTCCTAGGCAATCCTCGGACAGTAATGCTCTTTTAGACGTCGATCCTCATCATGATTCTCTTGCATTCTACTCCTCTGCCGATGAAGTTGACCCTTCTCTGACGTCTTATGTGACTCCTCATGTGTCCGTCAATCCGAGACTTGATATTTTTGATGCTTCAGGCCCCAATCAACAAGAGATAGTAAATTAATTTATCATAATTATAATTGTTTGTCTTAAATTCATCATTATCTAAAATTTGATTAAAAAATCTCAAAAATAATAGTTAAATTTTAATATTTAAAATAAAATTTTTAAAATCTAAGTATTCTAACTCTAAACTTATAGTGTAGATTTCAAATTTCATAAATAATTTAAGGTATGCAATTAAATTATTACTTTTATAAAAGAATTAAAACTAAAATCTAAAGAGAGTATTCAAGAAGAAAACCTCACCATTAAGGTAGCAACACAGTTGGCAAAAAAAATCAAATTCCATTATATATGGATTGGTGATATTTTGTGTCTTCAAGGATATGAAGCCAATGTTTCCACACATCCTCCTATTTGTTTAATAGAAAACTAGATTTGAACCAGTGGTATACCGCGAATCGATTTTTTGTTTCTATCTTTTCTTTTTAACGTCAACTTGAATATATTAATGAATAAAGTAATCAAGCATTAACAATTACATAAGGGACATAATAATGAAAGACAAAAGACGAAAGATTCGGATGTTCTTGTTTCTATCTTTTATTCAAATGTTCTTGTTTTAATTTAAAATTGTTGGTTTAATTTAGATATTCTTGTTGTAATTTTTAGATGTTGTTTTAGTTTGTTTGATAATTACGATGATTGTTAATTTTAATTTAATTTTTGATTTTAGAATGAATAATATGTGTAATAAACATAGTTTAATGATATCTAATGTTTCATTTTAAAAAATGGTATATACATGAAACTCGTTCTGCCATGTAACCTCGTTCTATATTATTTTATCATCAATTTAATTATATATTAATATCGATTCAAACCCGTCTTATTATATAACACGTCCCGTGTTATTTTAAAAATATTCATGATAGTTTAAACTTTTTATTAAGTTTAAATATATCAATAATAATATTTAAAAATTTTAAATTTTATTCTATCGATGTAATTAAGCATTTCAACCAAAAAAGCGAATTAAACAGATTAAAAACTTTAAAATTTGAATGCTTGTTAAGTTAAAATATTGTGTCATTTTAATAAATATTGTTAACATCATATATTTTTTAAAAATAGGAACAATAATCTAATGTACTACGTAAAAAATATAGTCATGGAAGATTAAATTATAGTTTATGTGTACGTACATTTGCTGTATTTGCTAGTTCCGAAACTATAATTTCAATCTTGCAAGACAAAATCATGACTTTTTTTAGTTTTCATATTCATGGTATGTAACAATTTCATATATATATATATATATATATATATATATATTTATGTACGCATTTTTTCTTATTTTATAAAAAGTAAAATTAGGTTGGCAACATAATATTATATTATTTCAGCATATAATGTTAACCAACTAGAAGGTATGTTTTTTTAAAAATACATCATCATTATTACGATCATTTAGATTGGAAGAAAATAAATATTAGGTTTGTAAATTTTTTTGCAAAGCTTAAATTTTGAAAAGAATATACTTCTAAAAAAATGAATACAATTATATAAAGAAGAAATCAAAAACACTAATACTATGATTTAATACCAATAGGCAACTTAACCGTAACAGTATAATGGAGCATAAAAGAAAATAAAAATTAGATTTGTTAATAACCGAGAACTGAACAATATCCATATGGAACCAAATCTAAACTAATAGACATTAGACACCCAAAGTCTCAAAGGGGAATTGCTAAAACTAGACCAAAAATTGAGTTTGAATGCAAAACTAGAC
>SMJT01000161.1:247836-285452 GCA_004349715.1 Crucihimalaya himalaica | reverse complement strand
AATACCATAAGCTTGCTTTCCCCTGTGTACTCGTCGATTATGTTCATCTATGTACAGTGATTTCGAATAACCATATCCCTCTTGTTGCCCATGGCCATACCACAGCTTTCAATGGTCATTGCATTAATCGAGCCGCGTGCCTGGCTCGGAACACTGATCTGACCAAAGGGAAATTGATCAACGACCGACACAATCCCACTCAACTTAGTGAAAAACCATTGCCATGCTCATCATTTTTCTATCGAGTCTACAATAGCAAAAGCTAACGCGGAATCATTTGGAAATTCCCGTCCCTCGGGCCGCCAAGAAGCCCACTAGCATAACTCCACCATACTTTCCCTTGGTAGACCTGACACCCCATCCACCACCATAACTCTTCTGCAGAAACTGAAACAACGGTATAGAGGCATCCAAGAGCCATAAACAAGATATTTGAATCTCGTATTTGTATCACTCAACCACTGAAGGATCCAGTGACAGCCTTCCGGGTATTCGCGCTAGCCCGATGCCGATAGAGAATAAGACGACAGCTCTCGACCACACTCAGTTCCAATCTCACTCTCACTTCCGCCCTCCCAAGTGCTGTTTGACTGGCAAATATTAAAGCTCTTATAGGAAGTTGGTAATATTCATCTGCATACCATATTTATTCTTCATTGCAGATCTAATCATGCTTCGGCGTTACTCCATCGATTAGTTCCCCATTCATCCTATAAAACAGTTTAGCAATATATCTCGGAGCATGACGTTTTGCGCAGAGAAATTCGGTCTGCAAACATTGCAAGTATGCATCTATTCACAAGCGTTAACCCAAAACCTTTTTGGTTCAATTTTTCTCAGCCGCTCTAATCCTCCAAATGCCATCCTTTCACACCGCAGATGGCTACGAACAACTTTTGCTGTAGAACCTTATGCCACTTTGAACGTGGAATTTTTCGAAATTCATAGCCGTCAACCGCAGCTCGGATACAAGCGCATCCTTTGGTAGGAAAACTCCGGAAACGACAGTCCTATAGATACCGTGCTGACCATGTCATGTTGGATCTTGGCCTCACCACAAAAGCCAACCTTCCGCAACAGACACGTATTATCCTCATCATCATTTTCACTACCATCCTCATCCTCAAACGTTTTCCCATACACAGTACTAATCCTCAAGGTATTCTTCTTTAACCTCACCAGCAGGAGATTCTTCCGCATCATCATCCATCAATCATCACCATCTCGTTTGACGTTAACCTCACCACCATCAGATATAATTCCATATCTTTCGTCTTCTTCAAAACTTTCTTCTACATCCTGAAGGTTACCTTCCGTCAACACTTTCACCAGCAACCTCATTGCCACTAGCCATACCAAAAACGACTCGAGACGCCAAAGGCCCGTACAGCATAGCCGTTTTAAACATAACTCAACCCAAGGACCGCACTTGTCTATCATTCCTTGAGCACATGCATAGGTGGTGTAGGGACAATCCCGTGCTCCGTTAGTTGCAACATTTGAATCAGCAACGAGTAATTAACTCGCACGAAGTCGTTCTTGTCCAGCTCATAGTCTGCTAGTTGCCATCTCAATGAGTCACCGGTGTGCTACAAGAATCACTCAGAAAAACTTCTCCTCCTTTGGGAATGATCCACCTCAAAAATGCCACTTACAGTCTCTCATCACCCCATTCTCCAAAGACAGCAGGTACATGAACCATTTTCTAAAAGCATTTGAAACAACACAAAGGCAAACTGTAGTTTGCTTTCACAGTCAGACTTCAAAGGTGAAGTCTGTTTGAAAATAATTATTCAGAAATCGTAAAATCGATTTTAAGGATAGAATATAAGACATTGAGATGTGAAATTTCATACATAAACAACAACAATACTAATACACATGCTACAAAATTTAAAAATTCGAAAATGGCTATTATATATGCATACAAATCCATTTTTTAAAAAGATAGTTGCAACGAGACTTCTTCGAACGAAGTCTACGCACAGACGTCCTTCTGGTGAAGTCTAAATTTACTAACCTAAACATCCCAATAAGTTCACGGAAAAAATATATTCAAAATAATATGCGATTTAATAGTTTTAAAAATTTCTAAAACATCAAAAGGCCATACGTAACACACACTGTTAGGAAAAGCAAAAAAAACTAATTTACAAATAGGACTAAAATTTGCATTTTTACTAAAATTATCATTTAGAGACTTCACAGCGCGAAGTCTCTTAGTAGACTTCCCGATTAAGTCTGCTTTGCTATCAGAAGCAGGACTTCGCCGTGAAGTCTGAAGCACTGGGTCTAATTTTGCAATTTACCAGATTTTGACTTTTTTGAGCAGACTGTCGCTATGCGAAGTCTGCTACCAACAAGGAGACTTCGTCAAGAGAAGTCTTTACCAGTTTGGGTCTAGTTTTGCACATTGACCACAGTTCTTGACTTTTTTAGTTAGACTTCATCTAGGAAAGTCTTTTTGCGTAATAGACTTCATCTAAGAAGTCTATACGAGTAATTAGAACTTCCTCGATGAAGTTTTTTTTGCCTTCAGAGACTTCTTCGCGCGGAAGTCTACCCATTAAAGTAGGGTATAGTTTTGGCAATTGACCAGAGTTTGACTTTTACATGAGACTCTCGTCAGGAAGAAGTCTATTTAGGAAAAAGGCGTACTTTTGCAATTGACCAAACAAATTACTTTTGAAATTCCAGAATTACCGATGGTTGTAGACTTCATACGAGAAAGTCTACCCAAATAGTCACATGCTTCTCGGAATTTTTGGCTCAAATGCCAAATAACTAACCCCTCATTTTCACGCAGACTTTCAGATGAAGTCTCGATAAAAAGTCTTCCGTTCCGGTCATTGCAAAACTCAACCGCGATTTTTTCGCAGACTTCACAGAAGAAGTCTTCTGTACAAAGTCAGACTTAACGGTCAGTTGCCAAAACTAGACCCCTTGTAAACCAGACTTCGACGGGTGAAGTCTAAACACCGTTTTATTGTTTTTCAAAGGAGAACTTCCTAGACTTCATCGTTGTCTCAATCGCTGAAGTCTGAGACCCAAAAAAGTCAATGTGCAAAACTAACCCCCAGCTTGACTTATTGATTAACTTCACCCATTTGAAGTCTGCCTTCTGGAAAATCGCGAGAAAATGAAGCACAAAATTACCAATGATTCGGTTTGAGCTTGTGTTTAGCTTCTTTAAACGGCCAAGAACTGATTCACGCCAACAATACCCAAGCAACCAAGCGTTTAATAATGCCTCGAATCTTTAGTAAATCGACAAGGATATATGGATGGTAAATATTGAAAACGATATTATAGAGTTAAATGGTTGAAAGAGCAGACGGAGATCGGACAAAAATAGTAGCTTTCTAACTCAGTTAAGCATTAACATCACTTTAATCGTTGTTTTGAAGCATGAGAGCTCAATTTTTGTTTGGTAAGTGTGGTGGAACCTATTGAAGACGATGGCATTTTCGTTATTTACGTGCAGAATTTTTGGGGTTATTGTTTTTCCAAACCCAGCTACCAGACTTCCAGGAGAATTTCTGCGCTAGGTATTTTTGTGAAAAAATAAGCTCGGAAAGGTATTTTAAGGCATTTTTGAAAAGAAAAAGAAGCCAGGGGTTCTAGTTTTTTGGAATTGACTTCAAATAAGGGTCTAGTTTAGCAAGAAGCCCTAAATGTATTTACTATATTGGTGAATGATCTTAGATCTTTCATATCCGAAAAGATTAGCCAAGAGGGAAAATTTTCGAGCTATTATCCAATTGAATCATGTTGTGGTCTCGGTGATAAAATGGTACTTTTAACCAAATTTATTATTGTTTTCTTAAGTTTTAATTATAATTTGACATGGTTCAATGCTTTTAATTTGTTTGGTAGTTACTTATAAATGGTTAAATAACTAGCATTGGCCAATCATGTTTATCCCACGAGTTTGTTGTGCGTTGCGTGAAAATCCGTAATGTTATGGTTTACGAAGATTTGGGATTAGATGGGGTCGTGGCATAATGGTTCACCTAATAATTTGAATTGTTTGAATTAACTAATTAATAAATTATTTGTTATTGCATTTGGTGAACCTAATAACTCTGAAATATAATGGTGCTGATAATATTTTGTAGTTGTGAAGATGAGAACATGAGATAGCAAAGCAAACAATAGATAAATGCAAACCAAGGGTAAAACTTAAGTTAAAAGTAATTTTACTTGGGTTAAAACTATTTGGGACTACAAAGAGGAGCAAACATGAGCGTTTGTGTTGGTGACAGCTGGAGCAAGAAGACAAGTTTGTACTTCTTGTGCATTAATTACAAGCTGAAGGCTTTGTCCAAGACAACAAAACGCAAGAGAAGTGAGAGTCACTTTGGGCGTTTTGGGGATGTGCACTAGGGTTGAGGTGTCACCCATATATAAGCTGATATGAAGATTGAGAGAGGCAAGCAAGGGAGAATGGGAGTGTGTGACTGCACAGAGAAACACACATACACTATGGAGAGAAAGCCATTGTTAAAGGCATAAGCTTTTCAGAGTTTTTCTCAGTAGATCAGAAGTAGTACAGAGTATTGATTGTTAGCTAGTAGGAGTTTTCACATTGGGGTAATACTTGTATTCTCTGATTCGTTTATAGTGGGATTCTGAAGCTAAAAGTCTCGGCGAGATGTAGGTAGTGTCACATTACAAATACTGGAACTCGTTAATGTGGTCTGTGCTCCATCTCCTTTCTTAACTCTTGCTTCGTCCTCTACTTCACTTTCTGTTTCAGCCTGTGTTTCGGTTTGTTCTGCATCAAACAACTTAGATCTTGGTTGCTAAAGGGTAAGCTCATAAAGGTCATCACGGTTTGAGCCTCATAAATACTTAATACAGATTGTATCAGAGCTAGTTCTTGTGTTTGTGATTTCTTCAACCAAGAAGTCATGGTATTGTAAGAGGTTTAGAAGCAGTGGAGTTGATCTTGTGGGAACTTGCTCTGAGGGGAGAAACTCTGATAGCCGAGTTTCAAGAGAGCCTCAGATTAGGAGACAGAAGCATGAAAGAGAGAAAGAAGATTCTGATCTAAAGAGAAGAGATTCTAGGAAAGAAGAAAGTGAAAAACAGTGAAAAGGTTGGATCTTTGGAAGAGTAAGAGCAAGAAGGTCCTTACTCTTTAAGATTTCACTTTCTTTTATGGAGAGCTTGTTTGAGGGGAACAGAAACGTCTCAGTGAAACAGCAAGTAGGAGCCTGTTAAATGGGTAAAGAGCAAGAAGAAGCATGTAAGACTTTCTTTGGTGAAAGCATCATGTGTTTTTCTCAAGTGATGAGAAAGTTATGGAGATAGAGTATATCAGGTTGTTAAATCTAGTAAAGCTTGGTTAACAGCCCTCAAGTCAGAGATGAGAGTTGGTAAGACTCATTTTGGTGGTCATGAAGCAGCTCACTCAAAGTAAGCTCAGGATGAAAAGAACACAGATGCCAGTTGCTTTTGTTGTATTGCCGGTTTTCTAGTTCAACAGAGTTGTTGAAGAGTACAAAGAGGAGACAGAGAGCAAGGAGGAAGCTTTGGTATGGTTGAACACTGAGTGTGAAAGTAGTATGTATGACAAGGTAGTAACAAGGAGAGATTCAAGATGAATGTTGAATCAAAATGAGCCGATTCAAGGTATAATCAGGTTTCTGCTAAGTCTTTCAGAGGTAACTAATGAATGCTGCAAATAGTGTGAGATAGGGATTCAAGATTACTCACAAGAAGGTTTGCCAGTCAAAAGTTGCGTCGAGAGACTGATACAAGGAACATTTGATCCAAAGATGGGTTGTTTATTGATCAATGCTGAGAAAACGGTGCAAGGTTGATGTAAGAATCCAAAGCATCAATAATCATGACTCATTTGGAACTAGAAGTCTCATTCCGCTGAATCACAGGCATTTGTGATGGTATTTATTAAGTTATGTGATTACTCAAGATTTGCAATTTTTTGGAATGAAAGTTGGTAAGACCAAGGTTGTGTACATATTTCACGAGGGATTGGCAAGTTCAGTGTGATTAAATCAGTTGCAGTGTTTATAATCACAGCCTCGAACTCATAAAATTCTTGGGACTAAGGGACGCCTTAGAAGTTGGACTTTTGTAGTGTGTGTGGCTGTATTATTATGGCTTTCTGGATTTTCTGAAAGGAGTTGCAGATCAAGTTTTGAGTTAATCAAGTCAAGAAGTATGCATGAACAAATCAGGTCTATGGACCAGCAAAGAATGAAACACAAAGTGTTCGTTCTGTTTCAAGCATCAGCATCTTTATCGCGTCCAGTTGAATCTGTGTAGGCAGTTTGTTTGCGTATGAGAAATGGTACTAAACAATGGAAGTTGTATATGCAGAATTTGTATTGTGTAAGCTGGTAGCAAGTGGGAAGCTTGACAAGTATACTTTAATGGTTTAGGCTGATTTTTGAAAGGGTTTCTTCTACAAGTTTTGTCTGATGGTGTAGCTTAAATTCTTGTGAAATTATTCTACAGTGGGTGATCAGTTGGAGAGCAAAAGCTACACGACTCTGCATTTTCAGAGGGATGGCAGTGGAAGTTTAAATCTGTTTAGTCAAGCTAGACAGGTTGAGGTTCTGTTATTAGGGTGTAAACTCCAAAACAGTGAACAGTCATCATATATCTATGTTTATTTGAGTTTGTGTTGTGTTACACAAAGTAAATATGCTGGATGAATTATGGAATCAAAGGGTTCTTATCTCAGGCGAGCATTGTTTATCTCAGAGATGATCTTTGTTTGTATCAATCTTAGCAGAAAGAAGAACTGATGATTTGGAAGCTAAAGCATTGAACTCATGGGTCATGAGGTATGTTCTCAATGTTGAGTGTGCAACGATTGCTATGTTTTGATGTGAAAGTCTTCCTAGCTTAGCAGTTAGCGGCGTGTTCGTTATTTTACCCAACGGTACAGACATGTATGTGTTGCATTTTTTGGCTGCAAAGAAGACAAGATTTGATCGTTGGGATTA
The DNA here is from genome assembly GCA_004349715.1 of Crucihimalaya himalaica. Taxonomy (NCBI): domain Eukaryota; kingdom Viridiplantae; phylum Streptophyta; class Magnoliopsida; order Brassicales; family Brassicaceae; genus Crucihimalaya; species Crucihimalaya himalaica. The sequence continues at coordinate 278,472 of SMJT01000161.1, read as the reverse complement.
GAGTATGGTTGATGGTGTATCAATACTAATTTGCTTGTTAATCATAAGAGATGTCCAAGAGAGATAAGAGGCTGCTGGGTTATAGAGAATGTCTCGCAAGATGAGGCAGGTTGTTTGAAACATGGTTTGGTGTTCTTTGTAAAAGGATCAGTTGAGTGGCTACAAAGAGGAAGATTCGCAAGGTTCGGTTCAGACATTAGTTTTGACATAGTTTCAACACCCTTTTCAACATGCGCCATGATTAACCTTCTGATAGTAGAAGAACATGGATTTTGTTCAAGCAAATAGTGAAGAGTGGCATAATCAAGGCAATCTGGGAATGAATGGTGCAGGTTCAAGTCGTCTGTGGAGTTTATGGCAGGTCTGTTCTACGCAGAAAGTGATCAGCTGGTAGATCTGGTGCGAAGTTCTATATATGGTTGTCAAGTATCATAAGTTTGCTGGATGGGAGAACAAGTTTAAAACTGTTGCGGGTGTTTTAAACAAAACAGTTAACAAACAGTTGAAACAAGGTTTGTTCTGGATTGGTTTTGTTGACAATGTTTGTAAAAGGTATCTCAAGCTTTTTGTGGTATTTAACAAGTTTCGAGATTGTTTTACAGGCGCAATCAGAGCTTAAGTTTTGACTAAATTGATTCCGTTGTCTGATATGATTTCAAGGATTAATGGGGTTTTTGAACTCAATGCGCATAGGAAATGATGTGATCATGGAAGACATTCATAACAATGGAGCTAAACCACTAAGAGAGTATGAACCGCGAGCAGCTTTAGCTGAGGAGGAACTTGTAGCTAGGATGCTTTAGCTGCACCCAAGTGTCCATGGATCCAAAGAGCAAACAACTGAAGGAAAGCATTGAGAATACTTAGAAGGATCAGACCACTCAACAAGTTCTAATCCAAAATGGAAAGGAGTTGCATCCATTCTGGTGTATCCAAGTCTTGAGAAATGGCTTTATCAAAGTCTTGAAGATAAGGCTTAGTGATTCCAACCACTCTTTTTCCCTATCATAGTTTTGTCCCATGGGTTTTCCATGATAGTTTTAATTGGATTGTGATTACTACAACATTAAGCCATTACTCAGCACCATTTCAAAGAAAGCCAGCCATTACAATATTTGTCATTTTCTCAGCCATGTCATTTCTAGGTTTTCTTTGTTGCTTCTATTTAAACACTCTTAGCCTCTCATTGTAAAACAATCAATCTTTATCTAAATTCGTTTTAACTTTTTGGTTTGAGACTTCTCTCTTCATCACTTCTGGAGTGATTCAGAGTGTTGTTTCTTCTTTGCAGTGTGATTCCTTAGAGGTCCAACTGGGTAAATCGAAGGCTTTCCATCTCCTTGCGTGTCCCTTCATTCCACAACCCTTGAAGCTACGGCTTGCAAGGCTTATCCTCCGTTTTCAAACGTCCAAGATCAGACTCGAGCCCACTCGTAGCAGACACTCGACCAAGCCAAATCTATCGTTCGATCTGCTAGTTCTGGCTCGAGCACCCACTCGAGCATAACACTCGAGACAGAACCAAAACCATCCGTTTCTGATCAGACTGCGAGCTCCTACTCGAGCTACCCACTCGAGTCAAGCCATTCCACCTACTCCATCTCCATCGAACGTTCCATTTCCGCATAGCCCAGACTTTTAGAGTTCGAATCTTAGGGATTCCATCAAGTGGTATCAGAGCAGCTCTAATACTCTGGGGTAATACTATTCCTAATCTACACTTCAGATCTGCCCTTATTTTCGAATTTTGCTATTCTAGATTGTTTCTTAGGTTGCTTGAGAATTGTGTCGTGTTATCTTGTGTGTCTTCCAACAAAATCTGCTTATGCTTAAATATTTGTTTGAATTCGAATTCCTTTTAGAAACTAGTTACTGGTGAGTTGTTTGTTCTTTTTCTCAAGTAACTAGTCTACAGAGTGAAGAAGACCGAAATCAACAGCCCAAAATGAGCCAACACTTTACGAATTGAGCTATGATCGCAGAAACTGACTAAACTTTTCTGGAGAGGTTGAAGCTCTTAACCAACGATTTGATGAAGTGATACAGCCAAGACAAGCCCGGGTAAAGAAGAACAAGGTAATATCGAAGGAGAGACTTGCCAAACACCTAGAGATGAAAGAGCAGCAGAATATTATAGTCAAGACAGTCATTCCCTCAAGGAAGTCGCAGAGAAAACAGACGTGAGAGGGAAGGCGGGAGATAAGAGAACAGCTTAGGAAGTTCAAACTCAGAATTCCACCATTCCATGAAAGAATGATCCTGATGTCATACTTGGAATGGGAAAAAGAAGATTGAACTTGTCTTCAACTGTTAGCACTACACTGAGATAAACCGAGTAAGAGTAGCAGCTACTGAATTCTTGTGACTACGCTCTTGTTGGTGGATCAGCGTAACTTCAAGGAGACGCTAATGGTGAACATTAGAACTTGAGTTGAAATGAAGTCCATCATGAGAAAGCGGTTTGTCCCCAGCCACTACCACAGGGAGCTACATCAGAAGCTACGCAGACTCCATCAAGGGACTCGTTCTGTTGAAGAGTACTATCAAGAAATGGAAACCCTCCTGATTAGAGCTGACATATTTGAGGACAGAGAAGCAACCATGTCTAGATTCATGGGAGGTCTGAACAGAGAAATCCAAGACCGGTTAGAGATGCAGCACTATGTTGAGCTGGAAGAGATGCTACACAAAGCCATTCTGGTTGAATAGCCAGTTAAGAGGAAAACCAGTACTAAATCAAGCTATGGAACAGGATCAGCACATCCTAAAACCAGTTATGGGAATGGACCAGTTGCTGCAAAACCAGGATACCCAAGAGAAGAAAGGATTAATCACTTTCAACGTGAAGGAAAGCAGCCCTTAGCTTCTAACTCCAGAGATACACAGTTCACACCAAAACCAGAAGCTACCAAGAGGTCTCGTGATATCACATGTTACAGATGCCAAGGTAAAGGTCACTATGCCAACGAATGCATCAACAAAAAGGTTATGATCATGTTGGAAAATGGTGAAGTAGAATCTGCTGATGAAGAACCAGTTAATGAATCATTGTCTGAACATGAAGAGTTCCCTACTTGTGGAGAACTATTAGTAACCTGAAGATCTTTAAGCTTGCAACCAAAGGAAGAAGAACAAGAACAGAGGGAAAACTTGTTTCATACAAGGTGTTTGGTTCAGGTAAAATTTTGCAGTTTAATCATCGATTGTGGAAGTTGTACTAATGTTGCTAGTGAAACCATGGTTAAGAAGTTGGGATTACCAGTGGAGAAGCACCCAAAACCATATAAGCTGTAGTGGCTTAATGAAGATGGTGAAATGACAGTGAATAGTCAAGTGCTTGTTCCCCTCTCTATTGGACAGTATGAGGATAAGGTCTTATGCGATGTGCTGTCAATGGGAGCTGGTCATATTCTGCTTGGACGACCTTGGCAATCTGATCGCAAGGTCATACACGATGGTTACACCAATCGCCACACCTTTGTGTTCAATGGGCGCAAAACCACTCTGGTTCCTCTGACACCAAAGGAAGTTCATGATGATCAGGTCAGCCTCAAGCGCAGCAAACCAGAAACAAACACTAGAAGTCAATCCAATTTCTTCGCTAAGGTAAGAGAGGTAAAGGAAGCTCTTAACTCTAAACAACCAATGCTTCTGTTTGTGTTTAAAGAGGCTTTTATCACTCTGTCTAACCTTGCACCGGTACTGCCGAGTGAAATGAAATCTTTATTGCAGGTGTATGCGGATGTCTTTCCAGAAGACAATCCTAAGGAGTTGCCACCAATAAGAGGCATAGAACACCAAATCGATTTCATACCAGGTGCTTCACTCCCAAACCGACCAGCTTACAGAACCAATCCTGTTGAGACTAAGGAGTTACAACGACAAGTCAGTGAGCTCATGGACAAGGGACACATCCGAGAAAGCATGAGTCCATGTGCTGTACCAGTCTTACTCGTGCCAAAGAAGGATGGCAGCTAGCGCATGTGTGTTGATTGTAGAGCAATCAACAATATTACAGTGAAGTATCGCCACCCTATCCCTAGATTAGATGATATGCTTGATGAGTTGCATGGTTCTAGCATCTTTTCTAAAATTGATCTTAAAAGTGGATATCACCAGATTAGAATGAAAGAAGGTGATGAATGGAAAACTGCATTTAAAACGAAACATGGACTATATGAATGGTTAGTCATGCCATTTGGGCTGACAAATGCACCTAGTACATTCATGAGATTGATGAATCATGTTCTCAGATCATTCATTGGGATTTTTGTTGTTGTGTATTTTGATGATATTCTAATCTACAGCAGGAACCTAGAAGAACATATTGAACATTTGCAATCTGTTCTGGATGTGCTTAGAAAGGAGAAGCTATATGCTAATTTTCAGAAATGCACATTTTGCACAGATAACTTGGTGTTTTTAGGTTTTGTTGTAAGTGCAGATGGAATCAAAGTTGATGAGGAGAAGGTTAAGGCAATCCGAGATTGGCCTAGTCCGAAATCTGTTGGGGAAGTCAGAAGCTTTCATGGCCTTGCTGGATTCTATAGGCGCTTTGTTAGAGACTTCAGTACCCTTGCTGCACCTTTGACGGAAATAATCAAAAAGGATGTTGGTTTCAGATGGGAAGCAGCACAAGAGGAGGCTTTTCAGACTTTAAAAGACAAACTCACTAACGCACCTCTCTTATCTCTACCAGATTTTGTTAAAACTTTTGAAATTGAATGTGATGCTTCTGGTGTAGGGATTGGAGCTGTTCTAATGCAGGAAAAGAAGCCTATTGCGTTTTTCAGTGAGAAGCTTGGAGGAGCCACTCTAAATTATCCAACATATGACAAGGAGCTGTATGCTTTGGTGAGGGCTTTACAAACGTGGCAGCACTATCTATGGCCCAAAGAGTTTGTCATACACACAGACCATGAATCGCTTAAACACCTCAAGGGTCAACAAAAGCTTAACAAGAGACATGCCAGGTGGGTAGAGTTCATTGAGACATTTCCCTATGTCATCAAGTATAAGAAAGGTAAGGATAATGTGGTTGCTGATGCATTATCCCGGAGGTACGCACTCTTAACTACTCTTGATGCTAAACTGCTAGGATTTGAACAACTTAAACTGTTATACCTATCTGATTCTGATTTTCAAGAAGTGTTTAAATCTTGTGAGAAATTTGCTGCTGGACATTATTATAGAAGTGAAGGATTTCTCTTCTATGATAATCGTCTTTGTGTACCTAACTGTTCTGTTCGAGATTTACTAGTCAGGGAAGCCCATGGAGGAGGTTTGATGGGGCACTTCGGAATAGCTAAGACGCTGAAAATAATGCAGGACCATTTCCATTGGCCTCACATGAAGAGGGATGTAGAACGAATTTGCAACAGATGTGTAACGTGTAAACAAGCTAAGTCCAAAGTTCAGTCGAACGGTTTGTATACTCCTCTCCCTATCCCTTCTCATCCCTGGACTGATATATCTATGGATTTTTTCTTAGGACTACCTAGAACCAAAGCAGGGAAGGATTCGATTTTTGTGGTTGTAGACAGATTTTCTAAGATGTCTCATTTCATTGCATGTAATAAAACTGATGATGCATCTCATGTAGCTAATCTGTTCTTCAAGGAAGTTGTTAGATTGCATGGCATGCCTAGAACCATTGTGTCTGATCGTGATACTAAGTTTCTTAGTTATTTTTGGAAAACATTGTGGTCTAAGCTGGGCACTAAATTGTTGTATTCTACTACATGCCACCCGCAGACTGATGGTCAGACAGAAGTGACCAATAGAACTTTAGGAACACTTCTGCGTTGTTTGATTAAAAAGAATCTTAAAACTTGGGAAGAATGCTTGCCGCACATTGAATTTGCATATAATCATGCATTGCATTCTGCTTCTAAGTTCTCTCCATTTCAGATTGTCTATGGCTTTAATCCTTTATCACCTTTGGATCTAACCCCTTTACCTGTGAGTGAAAGGATAAGCTTAGATGGGAAACAGAAAGCTGACCTTGTTAAACAGATCCACGAGAAAGCCAAAGCCAATATAGAAGAGAAGACAAGGCAGTATGCTAAGTATGCCAACAAGGGAAGACGCCAAATGCTTTTTGAAGAAGGAGACCTTGTGTGGGTGCACTTGAGGAAGGAACGATTTCCAGAGCAAAGGAAGTCCAAACTGATGCCCAGAGTTGATGGTCCCTTTTAAATCATAGAGAAGATCAGCGACAATGCCTACAAGCTTGATCTCCAAGGTAAGTACAATATAAGTGATAGCTTCAATGTTTCTGACACTTCTCCTTTTCTTGCAGATGATCCAGATTTGAGGACAAATCCTTTTCAAGAGGAGGGGGATAATGTGATCATGGAAGACATTCACAACATGGAGCTGGAACCACTAGGAGAGTATGAACCGGAGCAGCTTGTAGCTGAGGAGGAACTTGTAGCTGAGGATGCTTTAGCTGCACCAAGTGGTCCCATGACCAGATCAAGGAGCAAACAACTGAAGGAAAGCATTGGAGGAATACTTAGAAGGATTCAGACTCACTCAACAAGTTCTAATTAAATGGAAAAGGAGGTTGCATCCATTCTGGTTGTGATCCAAGTCCTTGAAGGATAATGGGCTTGTGATCCAATTCGGCACTCTTTTTCCCTATCATGGTTTTGTCCCATTGGGTTTTCCAAGATAGGTTTTTAATGAGGTTGGATTGGATTACTAAACATTTTAAGCCCATTACCTCATCACCATTTCAAAGAAGCCCAGGCTATTACAATATGTCATTTTCGTCCAGGCCCATGTCATTTCTAGGGTTTTCTTTGTTGCTTCTATTTAAACACTCTTAGCCTCTCATTGTAAAACAATCAATCTTTTATCTAAATTCGTTTTTAACTTTGTGGTGTTGAGACTGTCTCTCTTCATCACTTCTTGAGTGATTCCAGAGTGTTGTTCTTCTTTGGGTGTGATTCTCTTAGAGGTCCAACTGGGTAAACCGAAGGCTTTCCATCTCCTTTGCGTGTCCCTTCATTCCACAACCCTTGAAGCTACGGCTTGCAAGGCTTATCCGTCCGTTTTCAACCGTCCAAGATCAGACTCGAGCCCTTACTCGAGCAGAACATTCGAGCCAAGCCAAAATATGTCCGTTCGTCTGCTCACGTTCTGGCTCGAGCACCCACTCGAGCTATACACTCGAGTCAGACCAAAACCATCCGTTTCTGATCAGACTCGAGCTCCTACTAGAGCTACCCACTCGAGTCAAGCCTATTCCACCTACTCCATCTCCATCGAACGTTCCATTTCCGCACAGCCCAGACTTTTAGAGTTCGAATCTTAGGGAGTCTTCCATCAGGAAATCCTAAGAAGCTAGCAAGGGAATCAGGTTTTGCAGAGGAATATAATGTATGTCAGTCACTGCATCAGGGAAATGGCTTTAACATAAGCTTTGGTGGAGAATGTGTGACTGTTATAAGCGGTGAAGCTTATGGAGTTTTCTGTTGAGATTAACAAGCTGGAGGCGTTTTCTTAACTTGTTAATGGAGTTTTCTGAGCTGTGACATCAAATGTTCAAGTTAAATGCATCCGGAAGGGATCATTGAAGAGTTGAGCCTAATACACGTTTGTATTGGACTGGTTTTCACAACTCTGATGAACTGAAGATGTGTCAGTGGCTCAGGTTCAGCAAGGTGAGTATTCACAGCTGAAGTGCATTTAACATAAGTTGAATGCTGAAGGACAAAGCATGTTTATGGTGTTTAAACGGCTAAGTGTCAAGATTGAGTAATCATACTCAAGACCGGGATTGGAATCCAAAAGAACGGGAAAAAGGATCTCTCTCTTCAAGCTAAGTGCAAGTTGCTTTGGCTTGAACGTCATGCTCTCAGGTGGAGATTTGTGAAGATGAGAACATGAGATAACAAAGCAAACAATGGATAAATGCAAACTAAGGGTAAAACTTAAGTTAAAAGTAATTTTACTTGGGTTAAAACCATTTGGGACCACAAAGAGGAGCAAACATGAGCGTTTGTGTTGGTGACAGCTAGCTGGAGCAAGAAGACAAGTTTGTACTTCTTGTGCATTAATTACAAGCTGAAGGCTTTGTCCAAGACAACAAAACGCAAGAGAAGTGAGAGTCACTTTGGGCGTTTTGGGGATGTGCACTAGGGTTGAGGTGTCACCTATATATAAGCTGATATGAATATTGAGAGAGGCAAGCAAGGGAAAATGGGAGTGTGTGACTGCACAGAGAAACACACATACACTATGGAGAGAAAGCCATTGTTAAAGGCATAAGCTTTTAGAGTTTTCTCAAGTAGATCAGAAAGTAGTACAGAGTATTGATGTGTTAGCTAGTAGGAGTTTTCACATTTTAATACTTGTATCTCTGATTCGTTTATAGTGGATTCCGAGCTAAAGGTCTCGGCGAGATGTAGGTAGTGTCACATTGACACTACTGAACTCGTTAAATGTGTGTGTGCTCCCATCTCTTTCTCTAGACTCTGCTTCAGTCTCTACTTCACTTTATGTTTTCCGTCTCTCTTTCAGTTTGTTCTGCATCAAACAATTTCAGATCTTGGTTTGCTAAGGTTTAAGCTCATAAAGTAATCACCTTTGAGCCTCTAAATACTTAACAGTAGTTAAAATGTAAATTCATTGTTTAAAAATGTGTTGTTTATAGTATTTAGTTTTGTGAACTTACGACTTGCGATATTGGTAAAAATTTTATAATGGCACATGCGACTTTGTGAAAATTGTAAAACGGAATTCGTATGAAAGTTGCGACTTTGGTAAAAAGTGTATAATGACACACATAAGATAAGCGTTTCTCTATTATTATAACCGTTAAATTGTACAGTTCCAGAAACTGGTTGTCTTTCAATCATAGTGCTTCGTGCTTCTGGTGATCTTGCCAAGAAGAAGACTTTCCCTGCGCCTTTTACGGTCAGGTTTGTTCATTTCAGCTACTGCATGTGTAGAATCTCTTTTTGGATATATGTATTAGTTATGGTTTTTTGGTTATTATGATGAGCAAGGATTTCTCAATCCAGATGAAGTTCACATTTTTGGGTATGCGAGGACTAACATTTCTGATGAAGAGCTGAGAGCTAGGATTCGTGCAACAGCCTTTTGGTTTTTTTTTGTTTGTACTGATTTGATTATTAGCTTGAGTCTAAAGTTCATATTGAATACTAGTTTTTATGCAGATATGTTGTTGATGAGAAGAATGCTGAGCAAGCTGAAGCTTTGTCAAAGTTTTTACAGTTGGTTAGTCCATTTCTTTTTGGATGTTGATATCACAAATAGAGTCATGTTTTAGCGGTACTAAAAAAACGAAATCCTGGTTCTAATATATGTAGATTAAGTATGTGAGTGGCCCTTATGATTCTGCGGAGGGGTTCCAGAGATTTGAATACAATTTCAGAGCACCAGATCGCCAAAAATAGTTGGGTCCTCTAGGACACTGTTTTCCCTTGCACTTCCACCGTCTGTTTATCCTTCTGTATGCAAGATCATCAAGACGTGCTGCATGAACAAATGTGAGTCCCTTTCAGCTGTGGAATTAATTTCTTAGATAGAAATGTTTAACCTGCTTGAACCTAGGACACGTATTTCCATCTAAGAGTTAGTAGTCTTCATTTCATTTCAGTAGACAGCTTGGAAAAATACAAGTTACAGTCTCTTTACGATTCATGTATTTATATTGTCTCATGACTTCCAGCTGGTCTTGGTGGATGGACACGGATTGTTGTTGAGAAGAGCCATTTGGCAAGGATCTGGAATCTGCCGAGCAACTAAGTGTTTTCAGATTGGAGAGTTGTTTAATGAATCTCAGATCATTATCTTGGGAATGAATTAGTTCAAAACATGGTAACATGCTTGGCTATTAAGGGTCTAGTCATTAATATATTATCTTGAGAAGGATTTTATTAGTTGAATGCACTTAAATTTCTTGCAGAGTGTGTTCAGGGAAGATTTTGGAACAGAAGGGCGTGGATGTTTTGATGAATACGGGTAACACTTTCTTTTTAGTGTCTCCAGTGCGTTTCTGATGACATCTTGCTTCACAGAATAATCCGTGATATTGTTCAAAATCATCTGCTCCGGGCAAGTATACGTTAGAAAACTCAATTTTACCCCTATGTGATTGTTTTTTCAGAGTTTCTCTGTAAGTGCAAATGCTTTCATGTATTAACTAACTGAGTTCATAATATTGTAGGTTCTTTGCCTTTTTGCCATGGAGAAACCAATATCTCTTAAACCTGAGCACATCCGCGATGAGAAAGTGAAGGTGATCAGTATTTTTGTCACCACTTTTAACCTTGAAAACTTTGATGGATGATGATGATTTTTTTGCAGAAGTTTGTTAAGCATGTAAGATTCCATTTTACCTTCAACGTGTTATTTTCTTGACTCTTCTTCAGTTTTCTCCCGGTTTTTTTGTTCTACACTAATTATTGAAGTGGCTTGGACATGCTTCAGCTTTATGCGGTTGCAGCTGATGATCATGAGACAGACACCAAGCTTCTACAGCTGTATGCATACAAGAACTACAGAAAACCAGAAAGATTCTTTGATATAATGTACAATAAGATTGCTCGATCTCTTCTTTATGATCAGAACATATACTGGATTGAATATTCTCTTAATACGTGTAGAAACCTGTGTATATAATCTCTCACATACTAATCTTTCCTTACAGATTTGCAGACATTTGCCCGAACCCATCTCTCGTTTCAATGAACAACGGGAACGATGAGCTTGAAGTAATTACAGCTGCAACACTGGAACCAGTTTGCTAATTATCTGCTTATGACTTTCTTTCATTTGTCTATGATGCAGAGAAAGCCGAAGTATTTATGAAGCAATGATAAGAGCATTACTGTTTTCCGTCTGCAGTTACTTATCATCTTAGCTACTCTCTTTAGGAACAATGCAAGCTTAAGCGGTCCGGATGAACTTCAGGGATGTCGCGTGCAATGGAAGATCTGAAAAGTATCAGTGAGATAGAAGGTAAGATGGCTTGTAGTTCCTCCATGGTAAGTACTGTCCTGTGAAACTATCGCATTAATATTTCTTGTTTTTAATGTGTATACGATTGATGAATGTGTTTACAATTGTCACTAGGTCAAGTATGAACCAAACCCAGTAGATCTTTGTACAGAAGAAGAAACCGAAACTGAATCCAACTGGGATTGAAAATATTAAAACTTATGCTGTTTGTACTAAGCAACTTAATAAGTCTCAAACAGTAGTTGTGGTTGGTTTATGCTTCTGGGAAGAGCACGAACCAGTTACTGTAATGGAGTAGGGTCAGTTAATAAAAATACACATGTTTCTCGCAGACGAAAAGGAGACGACAAAAAGCAAGAAGAAGAACAAGAATTTTGACCCTGACAAACCCAATACGCCTTGCTTCTTCATTTTTTTCTATTCTGGTATTAAACTTTGAAAACATAAACAATCAGATTCAATCTTAGCTATTTTCTAACTAGTTGTTTTCTATCCAATTTTGTAGCGAAGACGCAAGAAATATTTTGTCAGAAGAGCATCCACGAAAATTCAAATCTTACTCCACACATTGCATTGATATAGAAGGTAAGTAAACAAGATTTTATTCATTGATCATTGTGAATTTGACTTGGTTGTTTTGGTGAAAAATCTTATTTTGTTGGGTGACGAAGAATAATAGTTTAGAATAGGGAAGATGATTATCTAGATCTCCCAAGAACTTCCATATCACAACTGTTTACCACGAACTTTTGCCCTAATCCCAAATCCCCACGAGTTGAAGGTTAGAGACTTATTTCCCCCCGAATTGAACCAGTTCCCATAAATGTTGGTTTTGACGGTTTCTTATCAAAACGGATACCAATTACTTCTTCTTCCTCACCTGTTAAAAATTTTTCTTCCTATCTCTAATGTTTCTATCAATCAAACAAAAACGCGCCGGTTCTTAGTCTTCTCTATTTCACAGTTTGGTAATATGTGACAAATCTCTATTGTAAACTATAATCAACTCACTCCTCCTCCAGTTAAGTCCATATCACTCTATGATCAAAAAACAACAAAATAATTCTTAGAAAAATTTGATCAGTCAATTGATTCAGTGGAGATGAAATTAGAGTAATGACTCACATGGGAAGTAAAGTTTGGCAAGGATCAAGCTTTAATCGGAGAAATTGTCAGCGAATATTTTTCAATTTATAGAAGATTTAAGATTTTAAAGATCTTGAAGAACAAGCTTTTCACAATGTGGTATGAGGCATAAACAAATCAACTGAAAGATCTAAACCAACGTGTTTTGAGGACGAAAAATTGGTAAAGAAAACTTTGTAGATTTTCTTTAAACTTGAGATATATAAGAAAAGTTGATACTTTCAATTGTCTGTTGGTGATTGTTTGAGGCGAGATTCAGAGAGTTGCAGAGAAATTGCTGAAGCAAAACGACATCTTATTGATCTTGCTCGAAGTAATCTTGAACCCGAAAAAAAAAAAACTTGAAACCGGGTTTGATTGTACCCAGTCGATTTAGCTAGAGAAGAAGAAGAAGATAAGTCCAAAGGTTGGTTTAGCTAGAGATTAATCCATCACCGTCTCACTCGAAGTCTGGAATGGGTCTCCTTCATGTCGTCGGAATTACTTTGCCGGCGCCACCGCAACACCTACCCTTCATCACCCGCAAAAATTACGGCAATCCAAAGATATAGAGACTTGATCAATCTACCTCTGAGACCACTGTTTCATAGAGTTTTTGCACTTTCATCGGTCTACTTTCTGGTTGTGGTTTGCCGCACGTGCGACGGCCTCCATTGGTGGTAACATAAATCAGTGTGGGAAGACGACGTCTTCGTCTAGGACGAGAACTTTGACGCACATAGCTACGTCTTCTTTCACAGGAAATTAGAAAGATTACTTGTACTTGGAGGTAAATCTCTTTAAACTTAAATGCATCATAAAATCTATTGCCAAAATTGCAACGACGGACACAAGCTGACCCTACTCTTGAGGTAAGTTATACTTTGTCGAGTTAAGTACATAATGATTTATTCTTTGAAGGTCTTGCGTTAGAGATTTAAGTAGGGCTGGGCATAAAGTCCGAAATCCGAAAACCGATCCGAAACCGATCCAAAAAATCTGGTCTGAAACTGAACCGAATAGTTATAAAATCCGAACGGATAATAAATTTCTATACCCGAATTATCCGAACCGAACCCGATCCGAACCGAAAACCGAAAAATATATCCGAAAACCCGAAATAAAATAATATATCCAAAAATATATGTATATATAGTTATAATTTTCTATCCAAATAACAAAAATATCCGAAATAACCTTAATATCCGAAAATCTTTAATTATATTTGTCAAAATTATACATTTTTTTACAAAATTAACCAAATTTTATTAATATTAAACTAATTTTTATTAAATTGAACAAATTATTAGTGTTTTTTCCTAAATCCGAAATCCGAAAACCGATCCGAACCCGACACCTATCCGAACCGAAACCGAACCGATTAGTTATAAAACCCGAACGGATAATAAACTCTTCTACCGAATTAACCGAATCCGAAAAAATCCGAACCGAATCCGATCCGAAACCCGAATGCCCATGCCTAGATTTAAGTAGAGTTAAGTACAACTTCAAAAATTTTGGTGTGGAGGTTTTCGCAAACTACACTTACTGCTTTATGAATCAAGCTAGGGTAGCCTTGATTTACTCGGTTCAACCAGAATATGCTTTCGTAAGTCACCTAAGTTTGTCATATCTCTGTCAGATAGGGAGATGGTGGAAATGGAACAAAAGTTCTTGGTCCTAAGTTTCAACACCCAATACAAGACTGCTTAGACACGCCCTTGAATTGGCCGGTGGAGTTCGTGAGGCTACAAAGAGAGATAATAGAGCTATGACACGTGTGTAAGGTCTCTCTGACCCACATAAGCCTACTTCTTCCTTCTATTCTAAGGATATAAGAAATATTGCTTTACTTAGAGGTTGAACTGCCTAGACTTGACTAATATAATTTTAAAATTTTTGGTTTGCAGGGTTTTATAGACTACTCTCAAAACTTCTCGAATTAAGTAAATATATAACCGGAAAACAAGCTACTAAGGTAGGGTAACTTATAAGTGAGTCTGAAAATTTTACAAGGTTGATATCTAATTTCTAAGAACATGGGATCCGCCCCCTAAAGGAAAGTATATTCCCCTAAATTTCGGGTTCAGCTCCATCATCCACTCCTATGTTTTTGCTACGCTATTTATTTCAAGAAACAGTCCATTCGATCTGGTGGGAGAGAAATCAGAGAAGACATGGGGATATAGAGAATCCTCTAGGGATCTTCATTCGATCGATCGAATACACTGTCCGCAAGAGAATCTCAACAATTCAGAAGGAAAATGGAGTTAAATATGAAAATGGCCTTAGGCTTTGGTTAGAGTCGACAAGCTATTAAACATTGTAAACAAGTGTAAATGCTTTCAAATTTTTAGTATTCTCTGTAGAAGGTAGCATGCATTGTAAACAAGGAAATTTTTGGTGAATATATTTTAACATTCATACAAAAAAGGGAGATTTGCTACAATAACCTAGAAATTATTAGAAACAACCAAACTAACCTATCAATATTTGTAAAGATTCTCAGAAAACGTTTTTACCATATTATCCTTATATTATTTACTTTATTAACTATATAAATATTGTGAGAATCATATATAAAACATTAAAGATCCCAATATTAAATATCCATAATTATTATTTGAAAACAAATTTTGAAAAAGGAAACATTATCTAAAACGAATTTTCTAAATTCAGAAAGGAATTCATAAACAAATCAAATGAAAAAAAAATTAATAATTAAAAAAAAAAGAACGAATACTTTTAAAATTAGAGAAGTCAATCATCTCTCATCTTCAACGTTCAACCAATCCAACATGGTTGTATCCATTGTCCATCTTCAACATTATTAAATATCTTCATTTTCAACGTTTGTTATTTAAAACTATTATCCATCAGAAACATTGATTTATCATCTATTTGACTCTCTGAATTTGATAATTTGAACATCTGTAAAGTAAAAAAGACGGTAAGTTATCTTCTGTTTTAATTTATTTTTTAGATTGAAGTCATACACAATTATATTGCATACTATACGTTTTTTGGCCTAATAAGCTTCAGTTTGTAGGATTTTTGGTTAAAACCAGTGGTTAAAAGAAAACGACATTGTACCCTTAATCTTGAGTATACAAAGTTCATGGAGATTCAGGTAACTCTTTTCAAAGTTTTACTGATGTTGAATATGAAAAATCTAATTAGTTTTTCATGTTTTGGATTACTTTGTGAAGATAAACTTGGTAAATTGGGCAATCAATATATTTACTATAAGCTTATAGCCATTCTTCATAGTAGCATAAAATCTATGCATTTTTGGTAGACTTAAAAATTTAAGCAGACTTCAAACAACATATCCACTAGACTTATATGTGCCTGCTGAGAATGATAGCCTTTTGTAAAGTCTTCACATTTTCGGTAGACTTTAAAAATATTTCTGGTAGACTTGCTTAGAGTCTATGTATTTTCGACAGACTTCTAAAATATAACTAGTAGACCTGCAGACTTATTGTCAGTCTGCGAACATTTGGCAGATTTGCAGTAAGTCTGCCTAATTTCAGCAGATTTTAAATATATATCCAGTGGACTTGCATAGAGTCTACGTATTTTCGGCAGACTTAAAAAATATATACCTAGTAGACTTGGAGACTTATAGTTAGTCTGCGAACATTTGGCAGATTTGCATTAAATCTGCCAAATTTCAGCAGACTTTAAAAATATTTCCGGTGGACTTGCATAGAGTCTATATATTTTTGGCAAACTTCAAAAATATAACCAGTAGACCTGCAGACTTATAGTTAATTTGCGAACATTTGGCAGATTTGCATTAAGTCTGCCTAATTTCAACAGACTTTAAATATATATCTGGTGGATTTGCATAGAGTCTACATATTTTCGGCAGACTTAAAAATATATAACCAGTAGACTTGGAGACTTATAGTTAGTCTGCGAACATTTGGTAGATTTGCATTCAATCTGCCTAATTTTAGCAGACTTTAAAAATATTTCCGATAGACTTGCATAGAGTCTACGTTTTTTCGGCAGACTTAAAAATATATAACCAGTAGACTTGGAGACTTATAGTTAGTTTGCGAACATTTGGTAGATTTGCATTCAATCTGCCTAATTTTAGCAGACTTTAAAAATATTTCCGATGGACTTGCATATAGTCTACATATTTTTGGCAGACTTCAAAAATATAACTAGTAGACTTGCATGAATTCAACAGCTAGACTTTCATGAATTCTATGCATTTTGATAGACTTTTTGACTTTTTTTGGCAGACTAGTAGAATATATTCGACAGACTTGTATTTACTTCTCTTTTTCGTTTTAGTGATCTCTTTGTATAATCGTCTTCTCTTTTATCCTCTTCATCCTTTCTATCTTTTATTCCTAATTCTCCCACTATGTTCTCTTCCAGGTGTATGTTATTCGAACCATCTTCCACCCAAATAACAGCTTCCAAACCTCCTTCTTTACATATAGCTTGGACAAGAGCATCAATTTCCTTGTCAACAACAACATCCTCCCAAACAGCGGATGTCAAATGATTGATTATAAATTGTTTGATGTTACTCTACAATTTAAAGGAAAATCAATATTAATATTTATCAAGGTAAAACATAAATCTGCACCAATTTAATACATAAGTAACGATATACATACCTTATCTTTAACTATGGTAGTATGAATATCAGTGTTGCTTTTTCCCTTTGTACCTTTGAACTTCAGAAGAGGAGGGCCATCAATGTTTGATGGTCGACCAATCTTTGCTCCGAGACCGGGAACAACAGTATAAGCCCATATTTGAAGAGGTTGTATAAATCCGTGTACTGTGTACGATTGTGCCTTATAGTCTATACGCTTCACCGACTCAATAAGCTGCTTGAAAACCATTCTACCCCAAGGATATTTTTCAAACTTGGTAAAATCAAAAATCATGCGAGCTATTGAAGAGCTGAGTCGTTTTTTATCATCGTAACCTAAGATAACAGATGCTATAGACAAGTACGCAAACCGAGTTTTGTCTTCCGGTGACCAAGAAGCAACATCTTCACACACCTTTCTCAAATCGTTTTTGCAAGGATTCTTCTTCCCTTTGATTTTTAACTTTTTCCACAGCTCTTTATGCAGTTTGGTTTCTATGTCAACCTCACAATCATCTGGAAAAGGAGAACAATTCAAAGTCGTTATGTCTTCGAACTCTGACAGAGAGAATCGAGCTGGTTTATCACCAAACAAACACCAAATCTCGTATTTCTTTTTACAAGAAAGTTGTTTCGCAAGAAGATATTCCACAACCTTGGAAGACCATGTGAATTTGTTATCAACGAACTGTAAAATTATCCCAAGAGGAGATTTACGAATGTTGTCCCACACTTCTTTTCCAACAGCATTTTCCACATCTTCGAGAAACTCAGTTTTACTGTGGTAATTGATACTTTTCTTGGGTTTCGGCTCACAACCAAGTGAAAACAAACGCAAAGGAAATCCTAAATCAATGTTTGTTTGAGCCTCCATCCTGTAAACATGCATAAAATAAAATCAAGAGTTGTTAATGAGATTAAGTGAAATAAGAAAGTAGAAAAGAATCTATTGATAAATAAAATCATTAGAATTGTGCAATTAGGTCGAGTGTATCTTGAAATCAAATTACAGAAAAAGAGTAACAAAATTTAGAATAACTACATGCAACGATGTACTATCGGAAATCAAAACTAAGTTCTAGCAATCAAAATTCTTATATTATACTAGAATCTCCACCAATTTGAACAATTCAATCGACAATAGTAGCTTCTGTAGTAATTAAATTAATCAAAGCCTGAAGTATGAATATGAAATTAAAAATGAACAAAAGCATAACCAAGCGTAGACATCATAATCAAAGTGTAAAGTATGAATATCAAACAAACCATAACCAATGGAGAATTAACAAAGGATCAAAATTCTCCATTGACCCAACAACAAATTCTCTTTACGCTCACACGTTCAATTTGAAGTTCTGGTTCATTCAAAAAAAAAATTGCAGAGCAGCATTTAAAAAAAATTTACGTAATTAGAAGAAAAAAAAAAAAGGCGAAGAGGACTTCATCATTTTAAATGGAAACTAGACTCAGTTTAAACAAAACAGAAAATTCTGGAAAACCCAAAACCCAAGTGGCACATAGGTATTCTGAATTTAACAATCACCAAGGATTAATACATGAAGATTTACTTGCTCATAAATTCACAAAAAGCCCTGTACGCAAGCAGTAACGATATCACAAGAAATAGAAAATCCATTTTGCTAACTTATAGTCTCGGTTTCATAAAATCTGCAATTTCTATATATGCATATTGTGTGAAAGACACGAACGATGAGTGTGTAGTGAAAGACACAATCTTTGAGAGAAGAGAAGCAGAGCCCAAGTCCTTTGACCAATGTGTGTTGTGAACGAGGGTGAATACGAACGTGTCTCCGGAGTTGACGGCGAGAAAAGCTTTTGACCAATGTAAAACAATTATGTCTTTTTAGGTTAAAAACAAGAGAAACCAATTTTAATATTTCTATATTATATATATATATATATATATTTATGGTAAAAGTGATTTTGATTCTATTCAATTTTAGTTTTTTTAAAAAGGACAGTTTTGGAATTATGAAAATTATTAAGTAATATGTAAGTTATTTGGGCAATAAAAATAAAAGTAGGTTATCTTGGCTAATCACAAAAAATAGTGAGTCATTTTGGGTAATTCTCCCTACAAAAAAAGAGTGGAATAACTTGTATCGGAAAAAAAAGGCTCCCTAAGAAATGGTCTTGCCCATATCAATCGTGGGAAGCAATGAAAATTGAAGAAAAATATTTTCTAACTTGTGCGCATATTATTGAAGTTGTGATATATGGAGGATATAAAAGGATGTGCGAGAAGAAAATGATATTGCCTTTGGAATGTATAAAAACATGTTTTGCTTGCCTTTTGATCCTTTCAAAAAACTTGTAATAAACTCCCTTGACACTAAAAATACTTGAAAATAATCCCAAAAGCACTTAAATCATGTCAAACACTTAGTTACTATTAAGGTTAGAGTAAATCTCATTGGTCGCAATAAGTTCATCCACCTTGATGATCTTGCTTGAACGGTCTTCACCTCTCCTCTTAAGTCCTCAACCACACGCCGACTTTAACCTCAAAACATCTTAGGTAGACTGTATTTGCACAAACAAGCAACATGTAATTTAAATATTTACAATTTATTAAAATTGTGAAATTCACAATTTATTAACACATTTACGCACAATTTATTAACACACTTAACAAAAAAATATTAACAATTTTGTTATATGCATTAAAATGTCTCGCTGATGATTAATCATTTAAACATTTAAAACACCTTACATCGTGGGATGTATCTAAATTTTGACCGGAAAAACATAAATAAATTTAGTACTTTAAAAGTGAAAATAATTATTATTAATGACGTATCTATATAAAGTGTCTGACTAAGTAAAATCAAAATATATATTATTGCATCTCCAAAAATATGAATGTGCTAAATTTTGACTGATAACAATTTATTAACTTTCTCAAATATATATCATTCTACATATATAATAAGTACCGAAAATAGACAAATATTATGTAGAGAAAATAGAAAAAAAATAATTAATACAATTCAATAGGAAAATATTTGAGCGAATTCATATGCCTTAAAAATCGTGAATTGGCACAATATTTCTTACTGAATGTATTTAATATATTGTCGAATGATCCCAGATCTGTCATATTGAGGAAGCCCACCTAAATTAGGTGATATTTAAGCCACTGCCCTAGCCTTTTCAACTAAATCATGTTGCAGTCCCAGTGATAACATTGCATTTTTACCAATTTTACAATTCTTTTCATATGCTTTTGACATAGTTTTTGTGCTTTTAATGTTATTTTCAAGTATTAGTATAACACTCGTCCCGCCATACAGGCCAAGACAACGTGTTGTTCATCCGGTCTGGCCAAAACGTTTTCTTTAAACTTCACCCACGAACAAAAACTTTAGTAAACAACTTTCTAAGCTTACTAACCTAAGAAAAAAAAGAAAAAACGGGGGTGAGTAATGAATTAGTGAGGGGATCAACTCTGCCCACTGAAACATAGAACATTTTTCAAAGCTATACAACCATCATCATAACACACATACTTAGACACATCAATCAACCTAACATGCTTTACTTTCTAAACATACCATTCATAACATTCATCTTATTCATAATAAAACATTCATACATCGTTAGGTCCAATCATCCTCGTGATGACTAGAACCTCATGAGTGGTGGCTGGCCCTCATGGCTCAGACACTCCCATTCCCGGGCTCGTCAACCATTCTTGACCAGTTTTTAACCCGTTGGTACATCACTGTCTATTGTTAATAGGGAGACCACGGCCCATAACTCGATTCTCGTTAGCCATTCACACATCATTATACTTGCTAATACTTACTTTCATCATACCATACATAACATTAACATCAACACCAATAACATACATACATCATACATATCACCAAACATCATCACTTAGCACATCATTAAGCATTACCATACATCACAAAATCATACTATCATATAATCTTTACCCTATACAAACAAATCTAAGCGTATATGCTCTGAATCAAAAAGCATAACAAAAGAAAACAATACTATGCTTCGTAAATACCACCCTCACTTGATGATAACAACTCACTTATCATTTCTTCTCATTTAGGCAAACTTACTAGCTTAGTTTCAACCACATACTCTTGAGCTCCACCTTGTTTCTCCATAAAAAAGGATCTGTAAGGCTCGTGTAAGGTGTTAGCTCAAACCGATCTCGTTTCCCCAATCAACCAATACAACTCTTTAGAATTGCTCTATATCAATCTATCTCCAAAACATACAAATATATCAAAAACTATCTCGAAAACTTAATCCTCAAAGATCCCACCAAATTTTAGAAATATCAGACTTCATATGAATCTCCCACGACCCTCTGAAGTTGTTGTGACAGAGCTTTTTTCTGGATTTCTGCATATTCGGATGATTCAGGGGCAACTTCTAAGATGAATTATGGATGCATCTTAAATCATATTGACAAATCGTCAAATGAATTAGATTCGTCGCAACTAGATCTTTCCATAGAAGCCTTGATCAAGATCTACAATCTTTTGGTTTCTTTGGAAATCGCCTCACAAAACCGCTACTCGTACACTGGTTTATAGGTTTCAGACTTAGCACAGATTTAGACAGAGTTTCAGCAGTTTCTCCACAGAATGCAAAGCGCATAAATTTTTGTATATAACCCTGATTTAAGCTCCGTTAGTTGCTGTGGATTTATGGGAACTTCATCTTTCCATCGACGCCTCACTTATTATCAAATTCTCTCTGGTTTGTCGAGAATAAGCCTTACAAAACCCTTCCATGAAACTCCTCCTTTTTATTCATCTTCTTCCTTTTGTGCATCAATTTTGCTTTGCCTAGCTTTGATCTGCTTCGATCTGCTTCGATCTTCTTCATCTTCTCTTCCCCTTAGTGTTATAAATCAGATCTACCTCTCCTAATGCTGGATATTGGTGATGGTGATGATATCTCCTCTTCCGCGACGTCTCTGCGCCTCCATCTTCGTTTCTTCTCTCTTGTCTCTTTCTTCTTTTCTCCTTCTCCATGGATCGATGTTGGCTAGCTTAGGGTTTTAGGTTTCTCACGTTTTGTCTTTGGTGGCTGGAGATAAATAGGCTTATCTATATGTGTACAAACACACAGTACAACAAATCCTATTAATTTTCCAAGTAAGAGATTGGGCCTTAGTGGGCTTCACGTTCAATATAAGAAAAGCTGGGAGCGGGGTGTTACAATTAATAATTTCATAAAGTATTTGCAGGTTTTTGGGAGAAAAATACACCGAGTGTTGTAAAACAGGGTATATGACAATTTCAGAGCATCCATAATTTGACATCCATTGAAGGATTTCCTAGCAAAAAATTTGATGATTTTGGTTTCATTGCAAATCTAGAAGAGTCATGCCTTGCAAGCCTGTGATGGTGACAAAGCTACCTTTTGGCCTCGGTCCCAACCCGCGTGACAGTGGGATATCACTCCTCCCGTTTCTTTGGCCAAAATGATGAGTTTCGACAAGAGATGGAAACGAAAGAATCCTCACATGTTGCCATAAGATGATGTCTAAAAAATCATATATTTCAAAAGTTTGAATTTGTTTTCTTATTTTTTTGTCCAAATTTTGAAAATTACAAATATTTTACAATAACAATTGTAAAAAAGAGAAAATATATATATATATATATATATATCTATATGTGTGTGTGTGTTTGTGTAAAAATTAAAATGGTTGATTGTATTACTATTTAAATATGGGTTGATTGATTTACAAATTAAAAAAAGGGTTGGTTACATTATTTTGAACGCAATGATTAATTAAAAAAGATTTACCAAATAAATGATAATTAATGATCTAAAAATAAAATCGTCTACTGATTCGAGGAAAAAAAAAGAAACATGAAGAGGTCATATGAATTCGAAGAGTCACACAGCCAAATTGTCGATTTACATTCCCTTATGTTCCCGACTGTTACCACCAAGAACGAGTCGTGTTCATATTTTTCAAAGTATAAATAGAGACCTAGTTTAACCTGCAACTAGGGGTGGGCATAAAAACCATAACCCGAAAAACCGAACCAAACCAAACCAAAATAAGTGGTTTGGTTTGGTTATGGTTTTAGCTAATAATCCATATGGTTACCATATTTTTAAAACCGTGGTTTTAGGTTTAGTTTGGTTAAAAACCGTAGAACCGAATGGTTTTTTTGGTTTTTCAATTGAAATTAAAATATATATATATATATATATATTTATTTATTTATTTATTTTATATTAATTTATGTTTATATTTATCCTAATAGAGATTTATATATGTCTTCAATAATTTAAATTATTTAATAATCTTAAATCTAAAAGCGAAATCTATAAATATAATTAAAAAACTCTAATCTTCTAATAATACAAATAAAGTTGCGACACTAGATATCGCATTTAAGATCCATATAAAAATTCATTAGTTCTTTTTATGATAGAGATACTGATATACTTGCAAAATTAGCTAAAAACGTCATCTTCTGATACATACATCGACATTAAAAAAATATTTGAAGAATCAGGTTTATGGATTTTTTACACGAAAATTGATAGTTATGATTTTTTTACGGTGTCAAACTAGTTTTCAATATTCATTTTTATGTTTTGTTGATCAAAGATTCATAGGCAATCGTCAATCGATAATATAAGTTTTTGAGTTTATTCTTAGTTTCTAATTTTTATAGTTTTTTCGAAGTTTTTATCATATCTTCTAATTTTAATAGGTTTGGTTTAAATTGGGTTCTGGATTTTTTCTATTTAAAATTAGATTTTATCTTTTGATATTTGATTTTAAGTTATTTTAGTTACATGACTCTTATATATTATAATAAAAATAAATTTGATGATTTGGTAAAAGCACGAGTAAAACAAAAAAAAACGGGACCAAACCGAACCGAATATCATACGGTTTTTATATGGTTTTATTTTCTTTAAAACCGAAAAACCGTACACCAAAAAAAACCAAACCGAAACCAAACCGAACTACAAATGGTTTTCATATGGTTTCATTTTTCATTAAACCGAAAAACCAAAAAACCAAAAAAACCAAACCGAAACCAAACCGAAAAACCGAACGCCCACCCCTACCTGCAACCAAAGATATAACCCACCATTAAAAACACTTAAGCGCATAATATCAAGATACGATTGCTCATTTGTGAAAAAAAACTTGAGTGCTTTAAATCAACACAAGATGGACTTTGGACATGCCTTGAAATCACATAGGAAACACGCCTTAAAATCACTTAGTAGAAGGAACTAGCATGACTTTTTTTAGCATTCGTTCCTCGCTCCCTTTTATGTGTGGGTAGGTAAACCATAGCCTACTTACCTTTCGAACATCCATTTCATGTTGGACATGACCCACTTTTCAAATGACCTGTCTAGATCTATGATCTTCTACCGTAAATCTGTAATTTTTCAGTGAGAGCATCATACAAGCTAGACTACCTTAATGTAGCTGAAATACATTGGTTATCCGGGTATTTTAGAACCAAAACCAAGAAATACCTGAAATATTTTGGTTTTTAATTGGTTCATGACAGAATTACCTGAACCGATCCAAACCGAATGGTATCCAAACTGAACCCCAACCATTTTTTTCTTGGTCGGTTCCTGTAAGGATCTTAAACTCTAGAATAGAAACCTGATAGATCATAACTAAACCTAAGGTGAATACCAAAACACCCTGGGCTAATATGGATAATAAAGATTGGTATGAGGGAACTGAGGAGATAAGCTACATTGGAAGCCAAGGAAACTACCAAATCCATGGTTTCAATCAAAACTGTAGGCATCATCCAAAATTTTGCTAAATGAGCACAAATATGAAAAATCACAAGACCCAATCTATCCACAAAACCCTTAAGGTAACTTCTCCTGTGGATATCAAGCTAATGGAGTTGGTTTTGGTGGTTTTAATTTCCAACAAAAACCTTCATTCAATAATTACTATTCTTAACTCCTATGAACTAGTGATGGCTTCCCCATAGAGCATACACAAGGTACTGATGCAAAAACTTATTGAGAATGCTGAGGAGAACAATACTAAGGTGGATAACTTTTATAATGATCTCAATGGGAAAATTAAAGAGGTAAACACACATATGCAAGTTCTGGAAAAGAGGTTTGTACAAGCCTCAGCGATATCCACAACTCTTCCAGGCGACACTGAGAAGGAGTATGCCATTGCAATCATGCTTAAAAGTGGAAAGCATGTTGAAACGCCGCAACCAACCGATCGTTACAACACTGAAATTGGTCGGTGTCAACAGGTTCGTCTACGGATCTACACACCAATGTTACCGATCGGTATGTAGACAAAATATGACTAATAAAACTCTTATTGAGATAGAGATGATGTAGAGAGTCTTGAGTACATTAAGGAAAAGGCGAGATCATAAACTACCACCTATCCGCCAAAGACTGCAAAGGTCCCATCTTCTGCAAAGAGGAAGAGTAAGAATCAAGAGACAGAAGGTGACAAGATGAAATTTGTAGTTGGAAAGCTTTAAATTTGTCTTCGATTTGTTAAACTAGTGACATCGTTGAGAAACTATATGATGGAAATTCTCTCTAACAAGTTAAATTCAGAAGATGCCAAAGAAAATGGGAGATCCCGAACCCTTTACTCTGCCATGTTCAATAGGAGATCTAAAGTTCAAACATTTTCTATGTGATTTGGGAGCCATTTTCAGTTTTGAGATGACTATGGCTTAGTAATTATAAAACATCGAGAATCACATTAATACTCGTTGACCGTTCCATCAGACGCCTTGAAGGGCTATGAAAATCCATTTAGATGACAATCTGGGGAAAACATTTACCACCGAAGACTCTTAATTCAGGTTTATAGCTGAAGAAACTAGTGAGATAGCACGTGCACTTGAAAAAGGAAATTGCGTACCTTCTTCTTGAAGATATAGAAGACATCATCGGTGAAGTAAATGGCCTTATATTGATCAGTAACACAATAGAATTGATCGATACCGAGGATGGCAAGGTACTTATCAGTACATGCGCTCTACTGATTTGTACTCAGTCACTAGAAGTTGAATGATCATCAGCTGATTTGAATGAGCTCAAAAAACTCCCAACAGGACTAAGGTTCGGGTTTCTCGGACCCAGTTTGACTTATCTGGTGTTTATTAACCCTAATTTGAACAATGTGGAGACCAAACTTTTGTTTTCCGAGTTGAGAAAATCCTGAAACATTTTGATATTCTCTTGAGGACATCACATGGATTTCACCTAAGCTAAGCACTCATTGCGTCCATTTAGTACGCTTCGAAAAGATCCATTGAAGACCATCAAAGATAAAATCATAATCTAAAGGAGGTTGTGAAGAAGGAAAACCTTAAGTTCTTGACAACTGATCTATCCCATTTAGGATAGAACCTGGGTGAGTCATGTTCATAATGTTTCAAAGAAAGGAGGATTTACTTATGTTTTAGACGAAAAGACCGAGTTGATTCTCGAGGACACCACATGCGTATTAACTACAAGAAGCTAAATGTGGTGTTACGAGTAAAGTTTTGCAAGCTCACAGTGACAATCTCAATAGTATTATCGGGGGGCAAGTGAGTACATTATGAATTATGATGGTTTAAATCAAGCTAGAATGCAAACACTTTTCTGTTGGTTTCTAAGAGATTAACAGAAAATAAAATAAAACAAACGCTTGTAAATCAATAGGATGAAACATCGGGCATAGAAAATTCTTCAAGGATTCTATGTAAAAAATATGCAAATTAATGAGATAGCATTAAGATCCTTCAATGAAATCAAACATAAATATTAGCTACCATAATCTTTTAAAAGTGACTAGAAAGCAAAATAATCCTAACAACCAAACTCTCATTTGTCATTAAGGTCACTAGGAGAGTACTCACGCATAAGCTCAGGGTGTTTTCTCAACATAAATTTTTTCTAGAATATGATAATATATATATATATATATATATATTTAGTTTCGATATTATTTATAGATAAAATTTTGTAGAGTTGTAACTGCTCTAAAATTTATTAAGTAGAAACAAATGAGAAACAAAATTTTGTTATTTGAAACACTTTCTATAATAACCTTTAACTCTCTACTCTTCTAACATTTGCTCTTCCCAAACCATACATTTTGTTATCATAGTATTGCCTTTTAATTTGTAGTACCTAACAATCATTTACAGTTCTTCGAAATTTGAGATACTATTGTTATTGTATTCTTGTGAAAGGAGAAAATTATTTTCATTGCAATCGGGAACACCTTAAAAACCCATTATTATTCGAGATAACTTGAGACTGATGCAAATTGGTTATTCTCGATGTTTGATTTTCACCCTTTGTTCTCGATGAAAATACAAAGAACAAACAACTCTATTGGATTTTGCACTTCATCCATTATTTACATAACTCGATAAGAAGACCTTGTCTATTTCCACAATTATTTATTTCTCTCCTTCTTGATATTTATTGCCTTTGTTCCTCTGCACTTAGATTGCATTCAAAGATCTTGAAAATCGTCTGACCATTTAAGCTGTGTATTTCTTGGCTTATTATTTTTTTTTGTCAACCAAATTTCATTCATTCATAAAGGTTTTTCAAGCGAGAGACCCTCCTCTAGGGAGAATCCGCCGAAAACCAATAAGCATACAGAAAAATGAGAAATACAATCGGGGATAAAGACATCCAGAGAATGCTAAAGCTAACATAATAACTAAAAGATAGAGCGAGGGAATGGACGATCCTAGATAGGGTGGGGATCGCCTCGAAGGTAGCTTGCAAAACAAGGAAGGCTAAGTTCCACGTTGGTTTTAGGGTCCGTACTTGCACCAAGAGAACCGAAGCACTCATCCCTGAAAAAGGGGGTCGCGAGTCGGGCGAGAGGAGACTCTCACGAAGAAGCTAAGCCGAGCATCACACAGCTGTGACCTAGAAGAATCCGAGGTGGGGGCATGATATATCATGGTTTTTACCCGTTTTTAGCCATGATATACGTCTTGTTTTCAGAGTCCTTCTAGTGTTTTTGTAGTCTTTTTGAGTCTTTTCAGGTTTTAGCACGTTCGGAGCTTAATTGGATCTTTTGGAGCATTCTGGAGCTTTTTGGCGTTCGTTGAATAATTTCCCACCGTTGGATTGAGCTCAAATTTGGGTACAAGACAAATCAATGGATTAGCTTTCATTTGGAAGTGGTTTGAGGCCATTCTAACAGTGCGATCAAAAGTTATGCCATTTTTCGTGAAGACAGTCCAGTCTGGCAAGCACAGAGTCCTAGTAACGACCAACACCAACCCAGTATCGATCGACACCGACTGCAAGAAAAGAAAACACGCGATTTTACAAGTTTGAAGATTCCGCAACTTGGCCCAGAAGATCCTATTATTTACAATTAAGCCCAGAACGTGTTTTAGCATTATATTTAGTGTTTTTAGCCACTTTGAGAAAAAGTTTTGATGATCATTCTGAATACTTAGAAGAGACTGGATTTTATTCATTATTCGGGTTTTGAGAGAGGGAGAGAAGTCAGAAACTCTGTTTCTGAGAGAGAAAATTTTGAACCCTTATTACTCTTTACTCTACTCTTTTATGCAATCTACTTTATTCATGATGTTTGCTTCATTCACCATGTCTGAGTAGATTCCTTGTTAGGTTTAGGGTTATTCAAAGGTGTTTGATGAATTGTTAGGTTGATCTGAATTAATAGGAGAAATTCAATAGAGTTCTTCATCTAGACTTGTGATTACTGCTTATTCTAGCTTCATGACCTAGAATATGATCTTAGGTTGTTTGATTGGCACGAAAGTGTGATTGATTGCCTGAACTAGTGTTAGATGAGCAAAAGACCTATTCGCAAAGAAATTTGGTTTAGGATTTTGTGAACAATTGAACCTGATCATTAATGCTTGTTTGAATTCATAGGATTTGTAAAGAAATTTGGAATTCTAGGTTTAGACATAGATAATCTTCGCAGCGACGGTTGGTTGATTTTACATTTGTGTTTCAAGTTCAAGAACAGTGCTTAATATCCTCCTTACATTCTAATTGATCTACAATTCTTATTTACCGGAGAATTTCCCTAGGCTTAGCGTTTTTCCTCCATTGAATTTCACAACTTTTATATTCTGGTGTTTATTTCCTGCATTACTTTGTTCGCTTAGCTTAATTCGAGTCTTAATATCTATTGAGTGAATTCTTGAGTCTTTGTGGTTTGACCCCTACTATACTGCAGCTACTGCTTTAGTACTCTTAGGGTATTATATTTGAGCATATCAAATTTTGGCGCCGTTGCCGGGGACTCTAAATTCGCCATTAGATTTTAGATTAGAGTTTCGACTAAGTTCGTCGGCATCGATCGATACCCAGCTGGTATCGGCCGATACTCGTCGTAATTTTTTTTATTTTTGCTACTTACTTGTTTTTGACTCTTGTTTTCTCAGGAAAGCAAAAGAGCCAGCAGAGATGAACAACCCATTGGTTCTAGTTCGTGATGAGGCTGGTGCTTACAGAGACCTAGAGGGTCGGTTGTACAATGAGTGAGGGCAACGTCTTGACGAAGAAGGAAACGTCATTGTCCCTCAAGTTGTTGTTGACGCGCGAGCTGCGCGCGGGAATGAGGGGAACGCTGTGTTTAATCGTGCTAGGACGATTGGTGAGTACAACAGGCCTGATCAGTTCTATGCCAATTGAGTAGCGATTCGTGTTCCTGCGTTTCATATGAATGACTTTTAGCTGAAACCTGTATACTTCACTCTTGTGGGTCAGCATCTTTTTCATGGTCTTCCTCATGAACATCCTATGGATCACATTGATAGGTTTGAGTACTTGGTCACTAGCATCAAGTACAATGGAGTGTCCTATGATTTCCTCTTCTGTAAGCTTTTCCTATACTCTCTTGCTGGGGATGCAGCTTACTGGCTGAAGCCGTTGCCTCCGGGATTGCTGAGCACCTGGGAAGAGACGAAGAACGCATTTATGAACAACTTCTACGATGATGCGAGATCCGAGGAGTTGAGGAACAAGATCTCCCAATTCTCTTAGGGAGCAACAGAGGCGTTTAAGGCTGTTTGGGTGAGATTCAGATCTTATCAGAGAGATTGTCCACATCACGGGTTCTCACAGGTTCAGTTGTTGGGTATCTTCTTCAGAGGGATTGACTGGAGGTATCAGATGGCCTTAGATGCCACGAGTAATGGGAATTTCAACACCAGGTATCCTGACGATGCTTATGTGCTGATTGATAACTTGGCATCTAGCAACAGTACCAAGAATGCAGATTTTGAGAGGAAGAAGCAGAATGGGAACGTTAATGGATCGCAGATTGCTGAGGTGCATGCAAAACTGGATTCAGTGCATAATCTTTTGATGGGCAAGCAGCAGAAGGATGTACACTTTGCTGATAAGGTCGAGATTGTAGATGAGGTTGAAGCAGAGGATGTTAATTACATTAGTGGTACTGGTTCTCAGAATCAGTAGTATCAGTTCAACAACAACCGAGGATTCAAGTCTGATTTCGGAGCAAATTCCTTTGCCCAGAAACTGATGCAGAGCATCGATTACACTCGCACCTACGGGAGTTCATCTTACCAGACTCCGCCGCCTAAGACTCAGGAGAGCAAGGTTGAATCCATGCTTGAACATATCCTTGAGGGACAACAGAAGATGACTGTAGATTTTAATGGGAAGATGGACGCCATGTACACCGAACTGAATGGAAAGATTGAAGCTCTCAACATTCATAAGAAGATGCTGGAAACTCAAATAACTCAGACTTCAGCAGCTGTCAAGGGAAAGATGATTCATGCACACAATGAACACGTCAATGCAATCACCACAGGAGGTGATTTTGAACCTGATACGTCAGTTCTGACCGACACCAACCCAGTGTC
>SMJT01000161.1:216641-239388 GCA_004349715.1 Crucihimalaya himalaica | reverse complement strand
CATATTAACAGGACCGTATAGCTGAGCAGTAGGAAACGAGTAATAGACATATAGATATACAAACAACGAGTGGCTTCGCAGCCGTACATAAAAAAACACATAACTAAACATACAAGTAAATTCATCGTTTATCCACACACATATATATTGACGGGTCGTTGGGCATCGATGTGGACCTTGCTGCCACTCGCTAGAGAAGATTGTAGGATGGGCACTCTTCACTCCAGGCAATATGACCTCTAACCCAGGACCTCGTACGTTAGTCCTCAGCTGCGCGCGCTCAGGGATTCTTTAGTTGATGAGGATCCATCGATCTGGCCGTTTAATTAGGGCACTTTTGACTTTCATTAGTGTGCGAAGAGAGTCGTTACCCGGTGACAAAATCTACCCCTTATTTCTGACCATTGGCAGGATAGATACTATAGTGTTTTTAAGCCGCAACTTCTACTCCGTTTGTATATCTTCCTCAGTAACATCAGCGATTGAGATAGTATGTTATAATTACGTCTTACTTCGTTGTTACTCATGAAGCATGTTTACTAAGCTTGCTTCTCTTCATCTGTATTTCTTCGCCTTTCTTCCGCCCCCCGTAGTCCTAGATCCTCCTGGCCGTGGCGTTTTTCCGAGTCTGCCATGGACCTTTCTCCTCCGCGACGACACATTGGTCTCGAGTAACCTTCTGTCCGCTGCCCCAGTGACCGACAGCTCCAAGACCCTTTCTACTCAGATTGACATGGCACGCCGCAAAGTGAGATCTCTTGCGGCTGCCGGACATATCCTGTATCAGGTTTTCCCACATACTTTCATCCACGCATCCCACCTTATTTTTTTTCTGATAAAGATGGAGGAAGGATAGTTTGAAATTTTTCAGCCTTTGAACGATTAAGTCAGCTGACGCAGGATTCTTCTCAGCAGAGCCTGATTGCTGTTGTTCAAGGCAGTTTGGTTGCTATACTATCTATCAACGAATTGCTCCGTAGGATATGGCGTCGCTCGTTCAAGAGTACTTTGGGACGCTTACCAAGACTTCGCGCGGATGATATTATTCCCGTCTTTTGCTGTACCCCGTGATCGCTGTAGAGGCTCCAGAACCCCAGAAACCCCCGGATATCTCTTTTCTCTCGCCCGGTCCCTCGGACCCGAACCCTCTCGTATTGCGTGTGCAACCATTTTAGTCTCTGGGCTGAAGAACAAAGCCCTTGCTCATCTGGCCGCAACTACGCCACAACGCGTTAAATTAGGAGTCCGTTGGAGCTTCTATCCTATCTTCGAGCACTTTGGCATCTCCACTGTGCAGCATGCTCGTGTGATGTTGATGATGTTGTAGTGGACTACTCGTCCTCATGGGTGTTGCTGTTTGCTTGCTTATGGCATGCGAGCATATGCAGGTTATAGTGGCGACCTGGAGGTTGGGAAGGTGTAACACACTCGCCTGAGGGCCTTGTGGCTTGGCGTGCTTGGCGGCCTACTACGTATGATGGCGGTTTCACACGCGGAGGCTCTTTTGTGCAGTCCCCAACCGCGCTCCTTCTTCCACCCATGCTTGGCCACTC
Organism: Crucihimalaya himalaica; assembly: GCA_004349715.1. Taxonomy (NCBI): domain Eukaryota; kingdom Viridiplantae; phylum Streptophyta; class Magnoliopsida; order Brassicales; family Brassicaceae; genus Crucihimalaya; species Crucihimalaya himalaica. Next base: position 237,835 of record SMJT01000161.1, on the reverse strand, counting down.
AGTGCGTGGCCTACTCTCGACATTGCGTGATCGATACCGCTTATCGATGCGCAGTGAAGAATGCGCAAGCTCTAGCCTGCTTATCCGCGCGGAGGGTCGTCCTTTGTTCGTGTACCGGCGCACCTCGGTTATCCCAGCTTAGTCCGCTTCACGTTTGTGGAAGTTACGACGATTGTTGTCGTGATCGCTGCCGTGCCGTAAGAATGGCACCAGGCCCTGCCTTGACTCTGCCTGGTTGGCAGTCCAAGGCCTCCCGTTGATGCACAGCTGGGCCGTCCTAGACTCACTGACACATAGCACTGGCTGGGGCCTGTCTCGTGTGCCTCTCTTGTTCCTCTTCAGGACCACCGAGTTAGCTACCCATGGACGGACAGCTACCTTTCAGGAGCGGGCACGTGGTGGCTTTGAGAGTCTTAGAGCATCTGGGTCTGCTGTTTCTCGCTGTCGCTGCCATGTCTTCACAGACGCCGACCCTCTGCTGCTGGGTGCCTTACGTGTGACATGCGCGAATACTACAACCCCGATCTATTGTCTCGTTTTGTGGTTTGTCGTTTGTTGTTGCTTGCTTGCTGTTGTTAATTGTTGTTGTTGTGTCATGATTCTGTCCTTAGAGAGAGTCATCTCAGACTCGTTTCTCTGTTTTGTAGTTTCGTGTGCTTTGTAGATTCACATTTTTCACCTTTATCTCTTTTCATTTATTTCTTGTTTTTCGTTTGTTTTGTTTTCTTTTGATTCCAAGGATTAGGAGCTTGGTCTAATATTTCACAATTGTTCAAACTTGTTTGAACCTGTTTTTCAGACGCAGCCGTTTCGGATCTCTGGTATCATTGAAGATATTACCGTGTTGTGCTTTCAAACTGTTTCCCGTGGAAAGTAAGTCAGCATCCTATAATAATTTTAGTTATGCTATATCTGTATGACTCTTTTTTTACTGATCTAACCAGTGATAACTTTCAGTCTAAACTTTGGATTGGCTTCCTCGGAAAAGCTAGACACTATTTCGCAGTTTGGCTTGAATCTTTAGCGATCAATCACATCTTTCGATTCTCTAGGCATTCCAATTCTCGATGCTTCTCCAGTATATCGATTCGCATTTGCTTCCCTCATTTCATTCACTCTTCCTCACAAACTGGCTGTTATTAGGTCAACCTTACCCATAACAAATTTGTTCTGCGCTTTATTTTGCTCTCCTTTTGGCAATATTGCACTAGGATAACACTGGGGACAGTGTATGTAAAGGTAACACAAAATTACTGGTATGGATTAAAAGAGGTTGAAATAACGACATGTGTGTTTGTTTTTCTTTAGAGGAGTCAGTCTAGTCTTGAGGTCTTTTGAAGTCAAAGTTTGGTGTGATATAATAAGGTGAAGAATCAAAAACAAACTAGTTGGAGCAAATTAAATGAAACCTATTGCTTACATTAAGATCAGTGTCCTCTTTCATTTTTTTATTTTAATGTTTGATTGAATGATAGTGAATCCCATTGTGTTCACGATTTCAGCCTTATATAGATCGAGTAATGAAAAATCCATTAAGAGACTTATTCACCTCATTATGTCTAACCCATGGGACTAACACACCATGTCACTCCAAAGGCAAATTTTCTTTTTGAAGTGAAGATAGCCTGAAAGCCAATTTTAGCATCTATTCACTACCTGACTTTGAGTGTTTGTATTTCAACTGAACGTTGTACACTCTACATCAATCAATATCTGGTCAAAAGGGACCTATCGCAATTTAGATAAAAGAAAGTGGAAGATAGTAGACCTCAAACACCCTTGACACATAATGCGTGGCGATTAAAAGGAGTGGGGAAAGCGGGATGATTACGTGCCGAATAATTATCGGAGGTAGATAGCTGTCAGTGCGTGAAGGAAACATATCTCCCAATGTGATCCCATTATTCTACTTGGGAGAATAGGATGATTCACACAGAAAAGTCGTGAAATACGTGGAAGAAATTTAAGACTTAAGGTTACGGAAACATTATTTCCGGTATAGAAGACAACCCTAAATATTAATTATCGCCTAAGACTTTATAGACTCACTTATGAATAGGGAGGAGGTAATCATGATGAATTTAGGGATAAATTGAAAGTATGGCCATACACGGAAACACATCAAATACTACAGACGTCTCGAACCATTTGTATGATTTAGTGTGTAATGCCAAGTCATTTTAAATCATGAAAACATAAAAAGGAGAGATAAGATATGAGGAGGAGGAAAATTCTTCTCGAAGGAAGGTAATGAAAGAACCTTTAGAGTACCAACTGATGCTGAATGGTATCCGCGAGAATTCTGTATGAGTCGATGATGAGTCGCATGAGGTAAGGAATCTAGGTACGGTTCATTGCAAGTGTATCTATTCAGTGAATATTGCAAAATCTCGCGCAAATGCGGTATGCCATATAATATGAGTTGATGCGTGTGAAGGTAAAGTATGTGACATTTTGAGATGAGATGGCGAAATTATTCTGCAACTATGCAAAGGCGCTAAGGAGAGAATTAGCGCAGTAGAGATTTCGCGATTCTGAAACTGTTACGAGTGACAATGGGAGCTGGAAAATATGGTCAGATACTATGTTTCAAAGAAAAAAGGGAGTCTCCATGTTTTTCAAACCTCTTCTCTGCTTTAGGTTTCTGTTTGCTTGAGGGGCAACAAAGACCTTAGAGTTCTGGGGGAGTTGACATATATCATGGTTTTTACCGCGTTTTGTGTAGCCATGATAATAAGTCCGTTTTGATTGAGTCTTTTCTCTAGTTTTATAGAGAGTTCTTTCAAGGTTTCTTTCAAGTGTATAGGGCGCCTATGGAGCTAATCTGGCAAGAATTGAGAAGCTTTTGAGGCGAAATCGTGGCGTGAGAGAACACCGGTTCAGCGGAACCAGATAGACTCATAACACCTTTGTTGGTGAGTCGAATCGACACTGAGAAGCATCGATCGGCACCCTTGTTGGTGAATCCTGCTAGCGTGAGAACAATTGAGTAAATCAACGATTAGCCATCATTTATGAGTTTACGCACTGTATGCGCAGCTCTGCGGAATCCGACTGGCACGTGATCCAGATATCCTGCCGAGAACCAAACCCGCCAGATGTCATTTCAGAAGCTTTCCTTTTATTTTTTCGAGATAGATTCCGAAAAACATTTTAGAACTATATTAATTAGTTTTTAGGAACCTCTTTTAGAGGACACCCTTGTGATTTTCTGGAGAAGGATTGCTTCTGCACTCAGTTTGTGGAGAAGAAATTCATTGACCTCTGTTGTAGTTTATACTCTATTGATTTTCTATATTATGATATCTATTACATATTTCATATGTGATTTGATTAGCACTGAGTTCCACCAAAATGTCGTAGTAGTAATTCTCCTGTAATGATATAGATTAGGGTTACTTAAAGGTATTTGATGAATTGTTAGATGCTGAATTGATTGTTAGGGAATTAAATTCATTTATAGAGCTTTTCACCTAGACTGAGTTTAATGTCTGATTTTAGCCTCGCGAACTAAAAATCTGACTTTAGGTTGTTAATTGGCACGGGGAATAGTGAGTGATTGACGCTGAGATGAGTGTTTGTGAGCAAAAGCCCTATTGCAAAGGAATATTGTGTGATTTTAGGGATTGTGAACAAAGATTGAACTGAGCTTTAAGCCTTGTTTAAATGTCAATGGATGAATTTGCGGAAGGATTTGGATTGCTAGCGTTTAGACATAGATAGTTTATCGGCAACGACTGGTAACGTTGGGTTTACTTTACGATCTGATGCCCTATTCAAATTGAAAGCGGTAGCTTAAACTTTTTATTCCTGCAACGACTTTGAATATTGTTACTTTTGATATTTATGTTAGTGGCCCTCTTCCATTGCACAGTTTCTTTCTAAGCCTATAGTTTTTCCACCATTGATTTTATATCCTTGATTTACTTGCTTTTGTCATTTTAAATTCCATCTATTTTCTGCTTAGCTTAGTTCATATTTCTTGATCTATTGAGTGTCATCTTGAGTCTTTGTGTCGACCCCTAAATATTATAGCGACTGCTTAGATACTTTAGATATCTTAGCGGTTTAGGTTAGTTTTTGTATGCACATCAATATACTTTTCATCTGAGCAGATCATACACTTACCTTCCAAAGTCATGACAGACAACACTCCTACTGGTATCGAGTCGACCCCATCGCCTCTCAGACTGATCACTAGTAACTCAAAACGACACAGATGAGCAGTATCGACCGACAACCAGTCTTGGTGTCGATCGACTACCCCCGCAGTCTAGAGCTAAAAAATTTCAAAAAACATCGAGGATGTTGGGGGAAACAAAGTCTACAAGCCTAAAGTGCCATTATCCTGTTGCCACCTAGACATCTCAGAAACCCCATCACTGCAGAGAAGTTGCTTGCTTTTGAGAAAATGGTGAGGAAAGTTCTAATAACATCTCGTTTGAAGAAGCGGTGGAATACCGCCCTCTGCTTAGTTACTTCCGAGATTGCAGAGAAACTGAGGAAGAGATTAAGGCACTCTTCATCAAGGCAAGAAGTACACCACCTCCAATGGAAGCAGTTGACTAAAAAAGGAAGACCTAGGAAAATTTTCATTCCAATGCTCTATCTTTGGAGTTGAATTCAAAGAGTCTCTCGTGAGCTTCAGGGACAGTCGTCAATGTCATGTCAAGGGTAATTGCAGAGAGATTGGGAAGCTGATATATTCGATCTCCTAAGATGCGTCTACATTCCGAACTCTTCACCTTCTCCCATACGGTCAATCCGTTATTTGCTCGTTAAAGTAGTAGATTGTCTGTGTTCCTACTTTTCAAGGTTGTGGAAATGAGTGCAAGATCTAGTACACCTTGATTCTTGGAAGACCGTTTATGCTTTACAGCTGGTGCGATTATGGACACACCCAGTAGGCGAATCTCGTTCTCCTACATTGACAAAGAGGTCTTACTACAAAGCCATTACCTACTGGAGGAGCTCCCATACATGTCTCTTGCATCACTGTTTGCACGGGAGACGCGTAGTGACTGATCTGTTGGACGAGCCTTATGATGAACCAACTATCATAGATGTTTTAGATGGTCCTCCTCTATTACCAAGAAAGACATCGAAAAGACTAGGCAAAAAGAGGTGAAGAACAAGAGAATCGAGAGTGCTACCCATGTGACTCTAACCCCTAAAAAGGTGGTGAGATACGAACATTGAATATAAGGGGAAGTGCAAGGGAACCTCGAAACCATTCTCTAAGGTTAGAGTTATCCTCCCTTCAGAGCTGAAAGAGAAAGAAAGGATGTTGTGGAGGGTATGTGAGCAGAACTCTGAAACTGGAGATGTCTGGTTGTGGAGCTTACTTCGGGTGTTAGTTCTCAACCCGATCCTGACTGATAGCTAAGCCTCGACACGGTCAAGTCAATGTATATTAAAACGCGAGCTTAGTGGGAGGCAACCCACTGGTAAGTCTGTATATAAGTTCTTTTATTTCTTTTGTTTTGTGTTTTTGGTTTTGTGTCTTGTGTTTTGCATGAATCAGCAACTAAGGAGTGATGAAAAGGAGTCCTGGTCGACCAACGTCTGGTATCGATCGATACTAGTGCTGTGTCGATCGACACTCATCACCATCTCGGGTAACTCTTCGATTTTCCCCAATTCACACAGTTCTTTTGTTTCTTTTGCCAAATCTAGATCAGATAACACTGGGGAGAGTGTTGTTTTAAGTCTGGGAGGTAGTCACTGACATTGTGCTTTTTTCTTAGAGTCAGTCTGTTTTTGTGTCAAATTTTTTTATCGAGTCAAGCTTGTTGGAGATTATGATCTTGTTCTTGGATCTATTGTGTTGATTTTGCTTCTGAGTGACCTTTGTTTCAGAAACAGTTTTAGTTCGGACTAATGAAAAATCCAAAGACTGACCAGTTGACTAGAAGACACCCATGTCTCGAGCAGAGTCCTTCCAAAGCCTGAGCCAAATTATTGCACTTCATCGTTGTGGTTAGTTTTTATAGAGCTTGATTCATCATTCATATCTGAAAAAGGAACCCATGTGTTTGAAAATAATGGTATACCTCTCCCTTGACACACGTTTGTAAATAAGATGCATAAAAGATGAGATGATTTCCGCCGAGTAGAGGCTAGGAAAATTTCCAGTGATCCCATTATTTCTACTTGGATAAGGAATGATCACACAAAGGTTAAGAAACGAGGGGTAGGAACATTTCCCGGGACCCCATTATTCTTCTAGCCTTTGCTACATTGAGAGGGGAGAACGGGATTCGTGGGCAAACACCATCAATACTCGCGTCTCAAACCTTGATTTGTATAAGCACAAGCTAAAAAAATAATAAAATAAAGAGAACATAAAAAAGATAAGTCTGGGGAGAGGAAAAACAATACCAAAAATGTGTAATTTGGGTGGTTCTTTTGTCATGATATCGTATGAGAAAGAGTCTAGAAGGTTCTTGAACATTGGCTGCAGGGATGAAACTAGCGATGAGGGTTTGGTTGGATGATGTTGTGAAATAATGAGTGTAGTCTGGGGAGCTGCGATTGTCTACGGAGAAGTACATGGTGGTTAGATCTGAAACTGATTAGGTGATATCTGGAAAGCTTGGGAAAATGGTCATTGCGATGTTTCAAGAACAGGTGAGTCTTTGGTGTTTTCAAACCTCTTTCTCTAGTTTAGCTTTCTGTTTGCTTGAGGGCAAGCAAAGCTAAGTCTGGGGAGTTGATGTTCATGGTTTTACCCGTTTTTAGCCATGATATAGGTCTTGTTTTCAGAGTCTTTCTAGTGTTTTTGTAGTCTTTTTGAGTCTTTTCAGGTTTTGGCACGTTTGGAGCATAATTGGAGATATTGGAGCATTGTGGAGCTTTTTGGCGTCCGTTGAAGAATTTTCCACCGTTGGATTGAGCTCAAATTTGGATACAAGACAGATCAATGGATTAGCTTTTATTTGGAAGTGGTTTGAGGCCATTCTAACGGTGCGATCAAAAGTTATGAGCGAGCACAGAGTCCTGGTGTCGACCGACACCAACCCAGTATCGATCGACACCAACTGCAGGAAAAGAAAACACGCGATTTACAAGATTAAAGATTCCGCAACTTGGCCCAGAAGATTCTATTATTACAATTAAGCTCAGAACGTGTTTTAGCATTATATTTAGGGTTTTTAGCCACTTTTAAAGAAGGGAATTTATTCATTATTCGGGTTTTGAGAGAGGGAGAGAAGTCAGAAACTATGTTCCTGGAGAGAGAAGATTTTGAACCCTTGTTACTCTTTTACTCTACTCTTTTATGCAATCTATTTTATTCATGATGTTTGTTTCATTCACCATGTCTGAGTAGATTCCTTGTTAGGTTTAGGGTTATTCAAAGGTGTTTGATGAATTGTTAGGTTGATCTGAATTGATATGAGAAATTCAATAGAGTTCTTCATCTAGACTTGTGATTACTGCTTATTCTAGCTTCATGACCTAGAATCTGATCTTAGGTTGATTAGGCACGAAAGTGTGATTGATTGCCTAAACTAGTGTTAGATGAGCAAAAGACCTATTCGCAAAGAAATTTGGTTTAGGATTTTGTGAACAATTAAACATGATCATTAATTCTCGTTTGAATTCATAGGATTTGCAAAGAAATTTGGAATTCTAGGTTTAAACATAGATAATCTTCGCAGCGACGGTTGGTTGATTTTACATTTGTGTTTCAAGTTCAAGAACAATGCTTAATATCCTCCTGACATTCTATTTGATCTGCAATTCTGATTTACCGGAGAATTTCCCTAGGCTTAGCGTTTTTCCTCCATTGAATTTTAGAACTTTTACATTCTGCTGTTTATTTTCTGCATTACTTTGTTCTCTTAGCTTAATTCGAGTCTTAATATCTATTGAGTGAATTCTTGAGTCTTTGTGGTTCGACCCCTACTATACTGCAGCTACTGCTTTAGTATTCTTAGGGTATTATATTTGAGCATATCACAACGTTAAAAATAAATAAATTTACGGTTTACCCGTCAGTTAACCCATCGGTTTAGCATGAAACCGATGGATAACCGACATATTTTTGAATTTGGGGTTAGTTTAGGATATGGTTAGGGTATTGAGTTAGAGATTATGAATAATAACAGTTACACACACTTAGAAAGGGTTTTAATAGATTTTTTATCACTATTAATAACAATGTATAACAATTTAAAAAATCAAAACATTATATCACAAACTAATCTATAACTTACATATACATTCATAACTTAACTTACTCATTTCATTAGAAATTTTCTAAAACTTCTAATTTTGAACAATTTCTTTATTTTTAGGGACCACTTATGTTCAAAATGCAGAGTATAAGAGATATAACCTATAACTAAGTAGTCGCATGTCGGTTTGCTGTCGGTTTCCCGTCGGTTTCGATGAAATAACCGACAGAATAACCGACGGGTTACATATATTATTCATATTTTGATGGTCAAAGTTGGTCAGCTATGGAAAAAGGGAATAAACCGTCGGTTAACATGTCGGTTTTGTTGTTATCCGTCGGTTTTCCCTAGAAAGTACAAATATCAACTAACAATGCACCTTGGCCTCACTTGGTGTTGTTAAACAAAAGATTGTCCATAAACCCATGGCAGCGTCTACTCCCTATTCATAAGAAATAACTAACAAAAGTTATCCTAGTTAGAATATGAACTATGGAAGTGACTCTCATTGATATAAAATGCGAAAGAAAGATAAAAAGAAAATGTTAGTACACCCAGAACTTGTATTTTCCTGCTAGCAAATCCACATATTCTTTTGGCTTATGGAATATTGGTTTTTTCATATATTTTTTCTTGTCATCGTTGTGTCTTCTTACAGTACTTAGAATTTTTCAATTATTATATTTTAGTGTATTGGTGAGACATCACTGTCCAAAGATGGTCAATTACAACTGTCAATTTAACATAGTGAAAAAGGTAGTTACTAAAGTAGTCTTCGGACTCTTATATGTCTTTAAAACACTAGTATCAAATTGGTTTGAATGCTATTCTTCTAGGTCGGAATCAAGTTACATGGCTTGGATGTTTCATAACTGGAAAACGAAGTAAAAGGGGTTGTTGAACGTGAGAATCTAGTTGAATATGAAAAAAATCAAAATTCCATACAAATCTAATTAATGTTATTCCATTTCTTAGTTTATAGATTCTATCAAATTCTTGGGTTTTTCAATTAATTGATTTTTATATTCTATTAAATATTAGCATTATTCATTGTTATAATTCTTTTTGATGATAATGTTATTGAAACGAAATTTGATAGAAAGCTCCCTTAAAAATATGAAGAATCAATTCCTAGCATTTAACATGCCATTCGGGCAGATTTCACTAAAATCCTTTACATTGCTTAAAAAAATAAAAAATTTCCTATTTCATTGAATTCTTTTTTATGTCTTTAGTTGAATATCCCATTTATTTTTTAAAGAGGATAGGTTACACGTGGCTGGATTTGATGTCTGTCTTTTTTGGTGTTGATAATGAAGTGAATTTCTTCAATGTTCGTAAAAAATGATCCTCGAAATACTGGACTACCGATCAATTCGAAATGATCAGACAACTATGTCAACTATGTTATTTGCAACCACGTATATCAGAACAATAACTACAAGTTGTAGCTTTTATTACCACAATTACAATTTCTAATGACATTGAGGGATCAATATAGCTTTGAATCAGACAAAGTATCCAATAACCTAATCAAAATCAATGTTGTTGACTTTCTTAATTCTGAAGACCGGTTTTGTTTGAATTATATTGGATTAAAATTAGTATAATTTTGGTTTAATCTAATTTAGTTAAAACACGGTTTAGTTTATGTTTAATCATCTGATTGTGAATGAATTCCGATTGATGTTGGTTTAAAATTGGTTTAATCCATATTTAGTTTGATTTGGTTTACTTCTGGGTTTAATTATTGTTTAGTAAACTATGATTCAAATTGGTTTGATTTAGTTAGGATGTGATTCAGTTACCGGTTCAGTTTAGTTAAAATGATTTGAATATTTAAATCAATTATTGATATTGTTACGGAAAAAAAATCAATTAGAGAAGTTTAATGTTAGTTTGTTTGTTTTAGATCCAATTGACTAGATCAAGTTTTTTCTTCTTCAGTAAAGTCATTACATCAAGTTTCAGTTAACTATATTTGGTTAAAGGTTAATGGTTCATTTTGTTAGGATTGTTCTTTGTACATTCATTGACATTAGTTCAATAATTTGGATTGTTTAGGTTTGGTTGATATATCGAGATATGTTATAAAGAAGTTTCAGGAATTCTCTATCCTGAGTTAAACCGCCAAGTCACACACAATTTAAAATGTCTCACGACGTCGATTTTTAGAGTTAGCTAGTATGATTGTGAGTAGGCCTGATAAATAAAGAATCGAACCAAGCCGAACCGAAGTTTGCCAAAGTTTGGTTTCACTTTGTGTTGAAATAGATCAGTAATTTTGGATATTTAGTTCAGTCTACTACTAATGAAGATTATTTCAGTCTACCGACTAAACTCTTTGAACCACAAACAGAGCTTACATTTGAGTATCATATCAATTATAACTCTTTTCTCAGTCTCTTTGATGAGAATTCGAATAGGCATTTAGTTTGTGATTTTTTTATCAGCTAGCGAAGGACAATATATTCGTTTGGTCATGTACTGTTGACATGTTGTTCACTTTCTTCTTTTAAACCAGTTAGTAACAAACCGAAAATATGGGTTGTGGTTTTTTTTTGGTGGGCAGTCAATATGGAGTTTTATAACTAAGCCTTCATGTGATTATTTTCCCATGAAGAAGTTACGAGCATGTGGACTTAAGATGTCTTCACAAAATCTAGAAAAAATTATGGCCTAAATTAATAATTTAAGTTTTTAAAAAATATTATTTAATTATTTCCATACTTTTTAAAGCTTTTTGTAATGCCTGTGAAAATAATTAAACCATCTCGTTTTAGTAATGAGGCTAAGGTTAGGGGAGGTCTTTTTATAGCCGTTTGGGTTTGAGTTTGGATTAGTTCTTTTGAGTTTTGAGTATTTTGGTACTAAAGATATATGATCAATTCGAGTATTTTATAATTTCAATCAGGATCCGGTTTGGTTATTCGGTACTATAACTGTATATCTTTTCATTTTTAATATGAAATATTAATTTGCACAAAATATTTTCATTAATACGCAAACTGATTAAGATTAAAAATACATAATAAAATTCAATTCAAATATTAAAATATGTGTATCTATTCATTTTTAATAATTTTGCAATTTGCTTTAGTTGTAATAAGGAGATAATGGGTTGGGTTGACTTTACTAAACCCCCTCAACACAAGTCACCCTAACTCATTCCCCCCAAACTAATCATCTCATCCCTAAATCACCCAAACTATCACATATGCAATTAATTACATATATGCATTACCTTAAACTCAAAACTGAAACCTTTCAAAGCATTACCTTGATCTTGTTCCCGACTGAGTTCTTAACATGTTTCTTCACTCATCTGCAACTCTCTTCAATAAAATTAAACCTTGAAACCTTAGCTAGTAGCCAAACAACCTCTTAGACACACACTAATCTGACTTCTAAGGCATCCCCTAGTTCAAAGATTTACGTGTCTCCAACGGTTATCCTATACAATGTTCTGAAACAACCACAATGCATCTAACTCAAACAATCATCTTTGACCAACACACAAACTGACACCAGATCTGAGCCTTGACCATTCTTTTGTAGAGATAAATTGCATTTCTTGTAGTCTACAGAGATTTCAATCCTTATAATGTGCAGATTAAGACTAACCAGAAACAACTTATGCAAAACCTCACAATGTTATCTTGTGACTGTAGCATAACCAGACCAAATGTCGACTAGATTTGAGTCTTTAGGTTGAAGATACAATTCTTACCTCAAGATCTTGAGTTACTGAAACAAAACTCATGCTTGACCTGAGTTAGAATCCAAAACATACTTGCAGAAATCTTCCACAACTCATCAACCTCAAACTGGTTTCTTCAAAACATATCAAGAACACCTTATAAATGTTTTCCCTTCAATCTCTAGAACTAACCTTCTTTGTGCGTGTAACGACTAGTGGAGGATTATTAACAGTGGATTACCGTTACCGATTCCATCAAACCTGAAATCACCTTAACCGATCAAATCTTACCGATGATCTTGCTTCTCCTTTTCCGATGACTTCAACCCTTAACCGTCACCACCCTCTTCTTCTTTAAGCTCATAATCTCGCCATTATTGCCGTGAACCCATGAGTATAAGCGTTGATAAATAAAAGCGTCGAGTTTCTTAACAAAGCCTTAGAGCTTTCGTGTAAAGCTTGCTCCTTTCTTTATAAATCTTGCACCTTTCTTTGTAAAGCTTGAAGCTTTTTGATAAAGCTTGAGTCTTTCTTCACTAACCATAAAGTTTCTTCACTTTCTTCAACAAAACTTTAAACTTTCTTAGGTTTTCTTCACAAAGATCGAAGCTTTAATCAAACCTTGACTTCACTTCACAAAGCTCAAAACTTTCCTCAAAACACTGAAGCTCTGATGCCTCGTGATGCCTCTGTTTCTTTAGGAACAATGGCTCAATTGCCACAATCAGTGAAAAGATTGGCTCAATTGCCATCTCTCTATATTTCATTTTCTTAAACATTATTTTTTAAATAAAATCTGTATGAAATGACCAAAAATTTAAGGAAGTTCTATTTATTTACAAACCCAACCATTAAAATCCGACCCGACCGAGAGTGTGACCCGTCCGACCCTGACCCAATCCCAAAACAAAAAAAAATCCCTAATTTTCAAATCGACTTCACTCTCCTCTGACGCCAGTTCTTTCTCTTCCTCCGACGAGTTTCTTCTCCTTCTCCGACGAGTTTCTTCTCCTCCTCCGACGAGTTCCTTCTCCTCCTCCGACGAGTTCCCTTGCGTTGTGTCCCGAGTTTCTCCCAAATCTGCCGCCGTCTTTGGTATGTTTCGATTTCGGGATCTCTTGTTTTCGTTTATTGGAAATGGGAATATACTTAATAGGCTCGTAATAATAGTGAATTGGATCATAATAATAGTGAATTGGTTGTTTGAAGATGAATGATAGTGAAAAATCCAAAGTTGAATTGGTTTATGTTTGATATGGTTTTTGAAGGTTTTAACATGTAACTTGTTCATTTGGTCACCTTTATTTTGTAGCAATGGTTCGTACAATGGGCCTTAAGAAAACATTGAGAGATTCAAAAGAGAGAAAGGTGTCTCCTTCTAAACAGAAAGATGGGCATCGAGAGATTAGCGAAGAAGAGGCTGAGAAAAGAGACGATGAGGAAGTAGAGAACGATGGTGAAGATGGAGATGATGATAAAGAAGAGACTGAGAGACAAGAGGAAGATGAAGAAAGTGAGGTAAATTTGAGCGAAAGAGAGGATGAGGAAAGAGTGAGAAATATGGTGAAGATATTCAGCAGGTAATTTAAGTCCACCGTCCAACTTGTCCAACTAAGAATTGATTTGTGGTTATGTACAAATGGTTCATCGTGGGACAGCTGTAAACGGTAGTGTTATTTTTTTGTATTTGCAGGGTATTTGTGATGAGGAAGAGGCTGAGAAAGAGAGGATGCTGAAGTAGGAGGTTAGAGGAAAGAGGATGAGAAAGTGAGAAAGATGGTGAAGATATTCAGCAGGTAATTAGGTCCAACTGAGAATGATTTGTGGGTTATGGTACAAATGGTACATCTGGACAGCTGTTAAACGAAGTATTGTTATTTTTGTTTTTATTTGCAGGATATCTCTGATGATGAGGAAGATTCCCGTGCACTCCAGCCAAGAGAAATGTATTTTCCCCATCTAACTACACCAAGGTGATTAAGATAGGAACCCGGTGTAGTGTGCGACAGACGGTGGAGTTTTTGGAGGAATTTCCAGCGGAATTGAAATGTTTAGAGCGCATGAGCAGTTTAAGCAGTATTTCACATGCCGAAGGAGGCAAATCACATGACCCAAGGTATTGGATGCTTATGCTACACACAACTTGCACCGATGTTGCAAATGAGAGCTGGTTTTGGTGAATGGTAGGTTGATAAGATATTCCATCGAGAGGCACGCGCTTTTAACCGGATTGAATTGCAAAAACTCACCCGCGCAACTGATGAAATTGGGAAGTTTGGAGTTTGTAAAAAAAGTGTTTGGAAATACTGACATAAAGGTGAAAGATGTGCAAGACAAGCTCGAGCAGAATGAAGAAGAAGAAGCTCTACGGACAGGAAGAAGTTGGCTGTCCTTTATTTTCTGTGCAAGGTGTTGAAAGCGAAGAGTAAGCACGAGGGGAGATTGATTCATTCCTACTGAGCATTGTCGATGATCTGAGTGTTTGTGAGAAGTACCCATGGGCCGTTATACGTTCAATGATTGCATGGATGGATTAAATCGTTGTGAAGAAGATAACGGAGTCGTGAAAGAAGGCGCACAACCTATGTTTTCAGGATTTATTATATCAGAGTAAACACTTAAATAGTAGAAAAATATTTATTGGCATCAAACAACTGTGAATACTTAGTGGTTCATACGTCAATTGGTTCAACTGATACAACCGTCATGGTAAAAGTGGGTCAGCTTGGTATAATATACAATTTTTATAGGATCATGGTTCAGCTGTTCAACTGATACAACTGTGATGGTATCAATGTTCAGCTGGTCCAACTGTCGAGGAGATAATAATACGATTTTTTTTTCTTGTGCAGATCTTGGCGTTCGAGTGTTATTCCAGTCCTCGAATGAATTTCGTGAATGTAGAAGTGATCCGGGTTGTCCAGGATGTGCAAGACGAAGTTCGGTCACATGGAGGGCTTAAAGGTTGGTCGTTGGATGATATAAACGTTGCGCTCGGAAAATAAGGTTAGTTATGAACAAACTTGGTATTATTTGCGATAATATTCATAAACTTAAAGTTAAATTTTTGTGATAATTTCAGGAATTATTTAGCCATCTTGCAACCTCAACAGGAGGTGAGCGAGGTTTGTTGGAAGCATGTTGAGCATGATGTTGACGAAGGCCTCGGTTTCGTTGATCCGGTCGTTGACAAGTTAGAGAGAACGTCTACCGTCCGAGAAAGACCATATTCTGGAAAGGTTGGTACGAAGTGAAGCGTGAAAGCTCGACTTTCTCAAGCTCAAGGATGATGATGGGTGTGGATGAGAAGGAGAACTCTGTTGAAGCACCTGAATCTAATTAAGGCAGTACTCTTGAAAGAGATGGAGAAAAGGGTTTACGGTACTCATCGAGGCGCTTGGTAATATGGAAAGAAAGTGGGTGGCAGAACTTACTGATTTGAGGGTGAGAGTGAAGGGTTATCCAGAACCATGTGGCGAATCACGGAAGTGGTGTGAATGGTTCGGGGGAAGTCCCATACTGGATTTGTACTGAAGGTTAAGCCTCCGTTGTTATCCAGTTGATACAACCGTTGCTTCTCCAGTTGATATTACCAATGATGTGGATGTGGCAGCTCAGCTTCATTGGATATGAAGGCAATCCTATGGAAAGAAAGACAGACATCGAGGATGAGTGAGAAGAAGATGCAGTTGAGACAAGAGGAACAAGAGAAAAGAGAAGCTATCTCGAGCATTAGATAGATTGGTAAGCTCATTCAGCTTTCACGGATCGGTCATCTATCGCAATTTCTTCTGCATATCTTTCTCGCTAAAACCGTATAACTTATCTCCTCCAATGATGACCTCTTAATCGATATAGCGTATAGAGAATTTTTTGATATCCATTCATGCTCTTTTGAATAGCACCCTCCAAAGTCAAAATGCACGTTGGTCCCCTGTAACTCATCGCCTCCTATAAATAAAAATAATAAATACACATTATCAAGCATGGCTATTTCGGTCCAACTGGTACAACTGTTCTTGTTGAAATGGTATTTGTCGGTTCAACTAGTACAACTGTTCTTGAAGAAATGTGTATTTATGTCCAACTGGTACATCTGCTCTTGCACAAAATGGCCAACTGTCTGGACAGTTGGACCATTTGGACCAAATTATTATCACTGTAAACAGTTGAACCGAGTTGGACTAGATCTGCAGATTTGGTTTATCTCGTTCTCTTACCGATTCAACACGAATTCAATTCAAACTAGCTTAGAATTTATCAATCACATAACTATCATCAATTGAAACGTGAATACCAACTAAATTGTATACCCAGTTAGCAATTTCATTTCAAATCCTTAATTTGTTATTTTCTCCCAAATCCTAAATCAAGAACTGACAACTTACCAAATATTTTCTTCTTTTCAGCAATGGCGGAGGAGAGGAAAGGATAAAATCCAGATTCTCAATGGCGGCGGAGTAGAAACCGGCGAGATGGCGGAGAAGACGACGTTGGCTCAGAGGAGGAGGAACAAAGAAGAAGCTTCCCAGATGTCCGGAAGAAGGAAACGCACAGAGGGTCTGCTTTTTTTTTTTCTTTCCTTTTTTCACTATCTTTTTAATTAGAAATTATTTCTAATCTCAAAGTCTCTAATACAAAGAGAGACTTTCAATTACTACCCACAATCAAACCTTCACTGAATGAGAGGGTTCTCCATTAAGGGTGAAATAGGAATTCACATAGAAGGTGCCATGAGATATTTTTTGTGGCATGAGAAGATTTGTTTTTTTTTCATTTGTGGCATCTTAGCCTCGGTCCCTGTTTCTTAGAGCATGACATTGGAGACGTTCTTAATGAGTTCTCTTAATTTAATATTTTAATAATTAATTAGGTTTAAGAAACTTTGTTAAAAAACTATGATTTTTTGTCCTCCAATGTAAGAACCTAATGGGGTTCTTAATTATAATTTTTTTTTTTTTGTAAATAGGGTTTTTATTAATAAACATACTTAATATAAAATATTTTAAACATAGATTTGAAAATTAAAAAACGATATACATTTCAAATAAGCATCGAAGCTCAGTTGTTATCTTTGATGACGTGCCAAATTTTTGCCATATATGCTCAACCAAATCAGCTTTCAATTGTATTTAGTCGCTTGTCTATCACGAATTCTAGTTTGAACACCCAACATATAGTGAGATTTGTAGGCATATCTGTAGAGTACGTGAAATCGACATCTGAACTTCGTTTCTTTCTCCTTGTTGGAATCCTGAAACATCAAATTGAGTGTACCATCTCGTTCGCTTTCTACTATCATATTGTGGAGTATGATACATCTCATAATCTTTCCATTTTTGCTTTATCCCAAAAAAGAGCTGGGATTTTAACAATGGTGAATCGAACTTGCAAAACTCCAAAAGTCACGCTCGACATCTGTTTCGGGTGAGCTTCTTGATGTTGGAGTCAAATAAAGATGCTTTGGGGCTTGTGGATTGGAATAGATTGGATAAAAGTTGCCCATTTAGGGATAAACCATCTGTGAGATAGTAAGTCATAGTGATACTCCCTTCCGTGATAAAGAAATTCACTTGCGGAGCTTGACCTTTTATTATATCATCGAAACGGTGACGATCAAGAACATTGAATATCGTTTAAGTACCTGGAGGTCCAAAAAAATGCATGCCAATACCAGATAATATAAGTACGGCCTCTAAAACAATTGTCGGTTTTCCAGAACCACGTGAATATTGCCCTTTCCAAGCAAGAGTGGGCAATTCTTCCACTCCCAATGTCAACAATTGATGCATACAATCGATGCTTCATATGCCCAGAAATTCCAGTGTCTCTCAATATGAAGTACGTTGAACGCTCCCGTGTGGGTCTACTTAATACTCATCGCCGAATAAACATATATTATCCTTCGACAAAATTTATCCAAAACATGAACAAGAAGTAGTTTCACCTAGCCGGAGGATCGTCAACCGTATCAGCCGCACCACCTTATGCAAGAGAACGAATTGCTGCTGTAGCATTTTGAAAGTGCAAGAGACAAGCCCTTCCGCTAGCGTCTTTTTTTTGTCGGAAAAATGGAACTTCATTGGAGAGTTGATCAACAATATGTAAGAACAATGGCTTGTTCATTCTAAAACGTCGTCGGAATAAATTAGCAGGATATGTTGGAGCCTCACTGAAATAATCGTTCCATAAACGTATGTGACCTTCTTCGCGATTTCTTTCAATAAATCGTCGTTTTTTCTTTGACTCCCTTGCCTGCTGATGCTCACCATAATCAATAAACATATTCTTAAATGTTTGATCGAATAGTTGATCAAATTTTTGATTAAAATTTTCATCAATTGATCCGTCAAACGGATTATGGGAAGAAGATGCCATGTGTGTATAAATTTTTTTTTAGATTTTGATATAAAAAGGTGGATTTGATCAATGAGAGAAGAAGAGAAGGAGAGAAGAAACAAGTAAGAAAGAGTAGAAAAAGTAGAAGGAGAGAAGAAACAAGTCTTGTGAAGAAGGAGAATGAGAGACGAAGGAGAATGAGAGACGAAGGAGAAGAAGAGGAATAAAGAAGGAGAGAAGAAGGAGAAGAAGAGAAATAAAGAAGGAGAGAAGAAACAAAGAAAACCAAAACAAACAAAGAAAAAAAAAACAAAAAGACATGATTATAATGTCTTGTTTGTTTGTTTGTGCCGACATATTCTTATAATGTATATACATATTCTTATAATGGCATTTATGCTTTAGCAACTTGGGTGAAGCTGATAAGATGATTCTTGACAAATTTGATATTCTTATTTAATCTCCATTTTCGAATAAAGTAAAGGAGATGATTATATAGAGAGAGGGATAAATGTTATATGATTGTTGTTATTTTATTTGTTATCGTTATCTCAAATATCATATAAAAAATAAAATAAAAACATTATACATTGTCTAAGATGAGATTTCATGTGCTTTTTTTCAAAGACCCAATAATTTCTTCTTCTAACAATAATAAAAATTACATAATGGTTACCACAGCCTGCAAATGTATCAATATGCATAAAGACTTATATTATATAGTACAAAAGGGAAAATAATATTTTCGCAATCTTTTATCTGTGAATCAATCCAGCTTAAGAGTGTCTCTGTGCTCCTGGAGGCGGCGCAGGCCTTGGGAAGTACTGGTTGGACTGCTCTTCTCCAAGTTTCGGTGTTTCCACATAAGGGCTCTGCGGTTCCTACAAAACCCCAGTTTACATTTTGCGTCTCTTGAGTCCTTTGGTGGCAATTACAAATTTACAATGGTTTCTGTATGAAGAGACTATGACTGAACCAGTGTGTGTTCTGGCTAAATAATAATAATACCTAACACAATCAATCTTATCTCATGATCTCTCATACCAATTGTCCTAATCAATTTACCCCAAATCATTTCTTAAATTCTACCCCATATAAACATGGAGCTGTCTCTCACGATGTGTGAAACAAGGATTTCAAACATGCTTAATGAAGAAAGTAAAGATATTAAGATTACAAAAGGATATATTCCTTTGGTTTTGTTTAAGTATTAGTAAGATGCAAATAGTGTGTGTGCTAAATGGGATGTCTATAGAGGAAGGATATGTACCTGAGGTCCAAATGTAGAACGAGATGCTTCATCGGATTTTGGTGAAGTGGATGCATGGTCTTGACCATTTCCGTTTAGTTTGTGAAGTTTAGCTCTTACCAAAGGATCACTTTCACTGGCTATCTTGTTCTTCTACATGACCACAAAGTTAAAATTTAATCAGTCCTTCCTTCTTATTTCTCGAATGACATTTAATATAATATCTTGAACAAATATGTGCTATATTCTCTACGAAGGGAATGAAAAAAAGATTTACCTGGAAGATCTTCCCCAGAGTTTTTAACCCCTTGGCTCTTGCACGAAGCTCCTCTCTCTTGGCAGTGGGATCTTGAAGTACCTAAGACAAAAATAATCATAAAGTGGTTACAACAAAGAAATTGGACCAAGATGCTACATCAGCCAAATAGTGAACAGGTATAGCTGGACTACCAGCTCACAAACACGGGAGATAGTGTTTTCAATATCAGCAACATTGAGCTTCCACAGAAAATCAATATCAGCAAATAGTGAACAGGTTTTCATTTCCTCTTGCAACTGGAATAAAGCGTATGCACCTAAGAAGACAGTAAAAGAAAAGTCACTAAACGATACTCCCTAAGAGAGGAGACCAAGTTCTACAAAGCTAGGACAGTATTCTTGGGGTTGGCAATTATGCTTTAACAATTTAGCAAATTCATTTTCACAGAACAAGAAACCATAGAATGAAAAGCTTTAATTCCAAAGCCTAAGTAATTTCTCGACTAATTTGTGAAGTTGAAATGATATTCTTCAAATATATACCTTGGCTTTCTCAAGAAAGTTACTCAATCTCATAAACAGGTAGTGCAAACAAAGTCAATAACATAAACAGGTTACTCAATCTCAAGAGCAAAACAAAGTTCATAAATATTAAGGAACAAACATTCATAAAGAGTCACATAACAACACAGAGCACCAGCAAAACAAAAACAAAATCCAAACACAAAAATTTAACATAAAACATACAACACCTTAAGTTGAAAAACAAAAACAAACACAAACCAACAATAACAAACAGAACTTCACATATTCTAATACAAGAGATGAGATCCCTAATTATTTAACATTTCTGTAATAAGTTTCTTCTTTAGAGCTTCTTCAATCTCAGAAAGTGGTTCCTTTTTTGCAATTAGACTGTCAAGAAGACCCATCTTTGACAGTTTTTCTTTCATAGCCAAGTCTTTCTCCTTGATCAACCACATGCTCTGAAACTCCGAGAGAGCCTTGCCCTCTATTGTAGTCTTCTTACCTTTGCCTTTTGCTGCCTTAACACCAGGAGGACGGTTGGTTGCTTGATCATCTTGGAGAGTCTGTCTTTCCTCTGCGTGAGAGCGATATATCATGGTTTTTACCCACTTTTAACCATGATATAAGTCCTTTTGTTGAGTCTTTTCTTTAGTTTTAGAGTCTTTCAGGTTCTTTTCAAGCTATAGGCGCATATGGAGCTAAATTAGAATATTGGAAGCTTTTGAAGCAATCTGGAGTTGAAGCAGTACGGGAACAAGCCAAGCATCGATCGACACCTGAGAAGCATCGATCGACACCACCCCTTTTGGAGAGGCACGACCAAAGAACCTAGCATCGATCGATACCATTTACAGTATCGATCGATACCAGTGATCAGAACATGTAACAAGACCGAAGATGAACCAGAAGTTTCCCTTATTTTTCGTTTAGACTCCAAAAC
>SMJT01000161.1:150668-216616 GCA_004349715.1 Crucihimalaya himalaica | reverse complement strand
GGTATTTAGCTATATAATTAGGGTTTTTGAGCCTCAAAAGAGATACCTGGTGATTTCTGGAGATAAGAGTTTTTCTGCAATTGAGTTTTTGGGAGAGAACCTTGACCCTTTTTGTATTTATACTCATCTTATTATGATATCTATTTTATTCATGATGTTCGCCTCTATTATTCATGTCTGAGTAGATTCTCTGTTAGGATTAGGGTTGCTTAAAGGTATTTGAGTGAATTATTAGATCTGAATTAATTGTTAGGGATTAATCTATAGAGCTTTCACCTAGACTTAAGAATAATGCTTATTCTAGCCTCGCCCGAAACTAGAATCTGATTTTTAGGTTGTTTCGATTGGCACGAAAGTGTGATTGATTGCCCCGACTCTAGTGTTTGGTGAGCAAGCCCTTTCGCAAAGAAATTTGGTTTAGGGATTTTGGGAACAATTGAACTTGACCATATAATGCTTGTTTAAATTCATAGGAATTTGCAAAGAAATTTGGAATTCTAGGTTTCGGCATAGATAGTTTTCGCAACGACACAGTTGGTTTACTTTACATCTGTGTTCAAGTTTGAGAGGCGGAGCGCCGGGAAGAAGGGGTTGGTATCGATCGATACCTCCTGTGGTATCGATCGATGCTTCAGCACTTTTGTCAAGAATCGTGGCATAGGCTGCAACAACCTCTGTGGTAACTATCTCTGTCTCAGCCGAGCAAACCAAAGCTCTTTCCAACGGATTTTCAGGGTGCATCCTCAAGAAATACTGATCTGATAGCTCACCGAATGTATCAATGAAGAAAGTCTGTCCGTCGATGGTTGGTTTCTTCATCATCTTTTCCATGTTAAACGTCATGACCAAATCACCAATGTTGAGAGATATCCGCCCATTCTTGCAATCGATTAGGGCTCCAGCTGTAGCTAAGAACGGTCTGCCCAATATCAGTGGATCTCGTGGTTCAGCATCATACTCAAGGACGATGAAATCGGTTGGAACTAAGCAATCCCCAATGGTAATCGGGACATCCTCAAGTAAACCTTCAGGAAATCGAACTGATCGATCAGCGAGAATCAGGGAGATCCTAGTCGGTGTAAAGTCTGTCATTCCCATTCTCTTAGCTACAGAGTACGACATTAGGTTCACACTCGAACCAAGATCGCAAAGGGAACGTTCGAACCTCTCCGTGAAGATTTTGCAATCCAAAACGAAACTGCCAGGGTCTGGTAATTTCTCTGGAATCTTGTTGAGGAGAATCGCACTGCATTCATGGGTGATTCTCAGTACTCCTTCCTCAAGGTTCACATTACTCGAAACCATCCTCTTGATATACCTTCTGAAAGCTGGTGCAGTCTTGAGAGCATCTACGAACGGGAATTCGATCACTAACTTTTCTAACATCGCTCTGCATCTAGCCTCTTCTATTTCTTTCTTTGACTTAGCAGGGGGTCGAGGGAAATGAATCTTCGGTACATAAATTCTCCCGACATGACCTGTTGTCTGCTTCTGGTCGACCTTAGGAGGAGTATCGTTCGATACAGGGGAGGTATCGATCGATGCTCTCGGTTTTTCAACTGACTTTGTAGAAGTCTGAACAGGCAACGATCGATGAAGGGGAGTATCGACCGATACTGGATGAGTATCGATCGATACTGAGGTCATTGCAGGAATCTCATCGTCGTCATCTCCAGCAAGATCGACGAGATGCTGAGGTGAGTATGTTTTCTTCTCCCTTGGAGCAACTTCTCTTCCACTTCTCAGAGTAATGGCATGGACGTGCTCCCTCGGATTCACTGTCTTTCCCGGTAGGAAACCATCCTGTCTCTTTATAGTTTCTGCCGTCTGAGCAATCTGGGTTTCCAACCTCTTATGATGAACGTTCAAAGCTTCAATTTTCTCGTTCAGATCAGTGTACAAGGCATCCATCTTCCCGTTAAAGTCGACAGTCATCTTCTGCTGCCCCTCAAGAATCTGTTCAAACCTGATTTCAAGACTGCTAATTTCGGAGCTCAGAAGCCGTTTCAGAACAGTGGGTACACTCGTATTCGAGTGTACCCACTGTTCTGAAACGGCTTCTGAGCTCCGAAATTAGCAGTCTTGAAATCAGGTTTGAACAGATTCTTGAGGGGCAGCAGAAGATGACTGTCGACTTTAACGGGAAGATGGATGCCTTGTACACTGATCTGAACGAGAAAATTGAAGCTTTGAACGTTCATCATAAGAGGTTGGAAACCCAGATTGCTCAGACGGCAGAAACTATAAAGAGACAGGATGGTTTCCTACCGGGAAAGACAGTGAATCCGAGGGAGCACGTCCATGCCATTACTCTGAGAAGTGGAAGAGAAGTTGCTCCAAGGGAGAAGAAAACATACTCACCTCAGCATCTCGTCGATCTTGCTGGAGATGACGACGATGAGATTCCTGCAATGACCTCAGTATCGATCGATACTCATCCAGTATCGGTCGATACTCCCCTTCATCGATCGTTGCCTGTTCAGACTTCTACAAAGTCAGTTGAAAAACCGAGAGCATCGATCGATACCTCCCCTGTATCGAACGATACTCCTCCTAAGGTCGACCAGAAGCAGACAACAGGTCATGTCGGGAGAATTTATGTACCGAAGATTCATTTCCCTCGACCCCCTGCTAAGTCAAAGAAAGAAATAGAAGAGGCTAGTTGCATAGCGATGTTAGATAAGTTAGTGTTCGAATTCCCGTTCGTTGATGCTCTCAAGACTGCACCAGCTTTCAGAAGGTATATCAAGAGGATGGTTTCGAGTAATGTGAACCTTGAGGAAGGAGTACTGAGAATCACCCATGAATGCAGTGCGATTCTCCTCAACAAGATTCCAGAGAAATTACCAGACCCTGGCAGTTTCGTTTTGGATTGCAAAATCTTCACGGAGAGGTTCGAACGTTCCCTTTGCGATCTTGGTTCGAGTGTGAACCTAATGTCGTACTCTGTAGCTAAGAGAATGGGAATGACAGACTTTACACCGACTAGGATCTCCCTGATTCTCGCTGATCGATCAGTTCGATTTCCTGAAGGTTTACTTTAGGATGTCCTGATTACCATTTTGGATTGCTTAGTTCCAACCGATTTCATCGTTCTTGAGTATTATGTTGAACTACTAGATCCACTGATATTGGGCAGACCGTTCTTAGCTACAGCTTGAGCCCTAATCGATTGCAAGAATGGGCGGATATCTCTCAACATTGGTGATTTGGTCATGACGTTTAACATGGAAAAGATGATGAAGAAACCAACCATCGACGGACAGACTTTCTTCATTGATACATTCGGTGAGCTATCAGATCAGTATTTCTTGAGGATGCACCCTGAAAATCCGTTGGAAAGAGCTTTGGTTTGCTCGGCTGAGACAGAGATAGTTACCACAGAGGTTGTTGCAGCCTATGCCACGATTCTTGACAAAAGTGCTGAAGCATCGATCGATACCACAGGAGGTATCGATCGATACCAACCCCTTCTTCCCGAAGAACTGCACTTCCCTCGCACCAGGCCCGATTCTTTGCCTGATTGGAGTGAAGAGAAAGCTCCTAAGCTTGATCTTAAGTCACTCCCAACTAGCTTGAGGTACGTTTTCCTTGGCCCTAACTCTACTTATCCTGTGATTGTTAATTCTTCTTTGAACAACGCAGAGGTCGTCTTATTGTTTAGTAAGCTGCGCAAGTATCTCAAAGTTCTTGGCTATTTTCTTGATGATATTTCAGGTTTTTCACCAGATCTGTGCATGCATCAGATTCATCTGGAAGACGAGTCGAAAGCTTCAATAGAGCATCAGAGAAGACTTAACCCGAATCTGAAAGAGGTGGTCAAGAAGGAGATTTTGAAACTTCTAGAAGCAGGAGTCATCTGGTTCATGTTGGGTCAGTCTGGTTCATGTTGTTCCTAAGAAGGGAGGATTCACAGTGGTTAAGAATGAGAATGATGAGCTTGTTCCGACGAGAACAATCACCGGGCATCGCATGTGCATCGATTACAGGAAGCTAAATGCGGTGACGAGGAAAGATCATTTCCCATTGTCGTTCATTGATCATATGTTGGAAAGATTGGCTAGTCATCCCTACTATTGTTTCCTGGATGGCTACTCGGGCTTCTTCCAGATCCCAATTCATCCAGACGATCAGGAGAAGACGACATTCACTTGTCCCTACGGCACATTTGCCTACAGGAGGATGCCATTTGGGTTGTGTAATGCTCCTGCCACATTTCAGAGATGTATGATGTCCATCTTCTCAGATATGATCGAGGAGTTCATGGAGGTGTTTATGGATGATTTCTCTGTGTATGGGTCTTCATTTAAGGGATGTCTGGATAATCTATGCAAGGTACTTCAGAGCTGTGAGGAGAAGCATCTAGTTCTGAACTGGGAGAAGTGCCATTTTATGGTCCAAGATGGCATCGTTCTGGGACACAACGTGTCTAAGGCTGGGATTGAGGTTGATAAGGCTAAGATTCAGTTCATGACAAGCCTTCTACCGCCTACATCTATGCAGGACATTCGGAGTTTCCTCGGTCACGCCGGGTTCTATCGCAGGTTCATTCGGGATTTCTTTAAGATAGCTCGTCCACTCAATGCTCTTCTGTGCAAGGATGTCACCTTCGACTTTACACCAGAGTGTCTTGCAGCGTTTGAAATGATCAAGAAGGCGTTGGTTACTGCCCCTATCGTTCAGCCACCAGATTGGAACCTCCCCTTTGAGATTATGTGTGATGCGAGTGATTTTGTTGTTGGATCTGTTCTGGGACAGAGGAAAGACAAGAAGCTTCATGTTATCTACTATACCAGAATAACACTGGATGACGCCCAACGGAACTACAGCACCACTGAGAAGGAGTTACTAGCTGTTGTGTTCTCTTTCGAGAAATTTTGTTCCTATCTGATAGGAAGTAAGGTGATTGTGCATACTGACCACGCTGCTCTTAAGTACCTGCTGCAAAATAAGGATATGAAGCCTCGATTGTGTTGATGGGTTTTACTGCTCCAAGGTTTTGACATAGAGATCAAGGACAAGAAAGGAGTGGAAAAATCGAGTTGCAGATCATCTCTCACGTATGAAGATCAGTGAAGAGGTTCCCATTGACGATTCATTGCCCGAAGAGAAGATATACTTCGTCGAGACTAGTTCTGGTTTGATTCTGCCACTGCAGAGGACGAGCATCGATCGACACCCTTGGTGTATCGATCGATACCCTCAGAATTTGTTGTTGCCTGATCACGATACAAGCATCGATAGATACTCCCACTGTATCGATCGATACCATCTGTCCTCCACCACCGATTTGTCTGCAGATCAATCTGAATTTGAGGAATCCTCGGCTATCACTTCTCCTGCTAAACCTTGGTACGCCGATATAGCTAATTACCTTGCTGCTGACTACGAACCAAAGCACCTAAAGAAGTATGTCAAGAAAAAGTTCATGAGAGATGTCAGACGCTACTTTTGGGATGAGCCATATTTATACAAACACTGTTCTGATGGGATTTACAGAAGGTGTATAGCTGAATCTGAGGTGCCGGAAATCCTATTTCATTGCCATGGATCTGAGTATGCTGGGCACTTTGCTACATTCAAGACGGTCTCTAAGGTTCTACAAGCCGGTTTCTGGTGTCCTACAATGTTTAAGGATGCTCACACTTTCATTTCTCATTGTGATGTGTGTCAGAGACAAGGAAAAATTAGCAAGCGCCATGAGATGCCGCAAAACTTCATCCTGGAGGTGGAAGTCTTTGACTGCTGGGGTATTGACTTCATGGGACCATTCCCTCCATCGCGACAGAACCGCTACATCTTAGTCGCCGTCGATTACGTCTCTAAGTGGGTAGAAGCAATTGCTAGTCCTACCAACGATTTTGCCGTGGTCCTGAAGCTCTTCAAAACTATCATTTTCCCGCGATTTGGAGTACCCAGAGTCGTCATCAGTGATGGTGGTACTCATTTCATCAACAAGGTCTTCGAGAAGTTGCTGAGAAAGTATGGTGTACACCACCGCGTTGCCACGCCATATCATCCTCAGACCAGTGGACAAGTAGAGGTCTCCAACAGACAGATCAAGGAGATTTTGAAGAAGACAGTTGGTGCTACACGGAAGGATTGGGCGCTGAAACTCGACGACGCTCTTTGGGCTTACAGAACCGCGTTCAAGACACCGCTTGGTACCACATCGTTCCACTTGCTGTATGGTAAAGCCTGTCATCTTTCGGTTGAGATCGAGCACAAAGCAGTCTGGGCTACCAAACTTCTGAATTTCGACATCAAGTCTGCTGCTCAACGGCGATTGGTTCAATTGAATGAGTTGGATGAGATCAGACACTTCGCATATGAGAACTCTAAGTTGTACAAGGAAAGGACCAAAGCCTATCATGACAAGAAGATCCTTTCTCGCCACTTTGAGCCAAATGACCAGGTACTCCTGTACAATTCTCGTTTACAGCTGTTTCCTGGAAAATTGTGCTCTCGTTGGTCAGGTCCCTTCACGATCAAGGAAGTCCGCCCACACGGTGCAGTAGTGTTGGTGAGCGCTGAAGGAAAGGAGTTCACTGTCAATGGACAGAGGGTGAAACACTATTGGGCGAAAGCCACCATTCCAGATGGCCACATTGTGCCTCTGGCTGAGCAACCAGCTGCCTGACTAATCTCCATGTCAAGCTAATGACATTAAACAAGCGCTTAGTGGGAGGCAACCCACTGGTGAGTCTGTACATACGTTTTCATTTTGATTTTTCGTTTTGTTTTTTGTCTTGTGTCTTCACGTGAACCAGGTCCAGACGAAGAGCATCGATCGACACCCTTAGAGTATCGATCGATACCGAAGCCAAAGGAGACTTATGCTGTTACGGGACAAGCATCGATCGATACTCCCTCAGTATCGATCGATACCCATCCATTTCCCACGGTACTTTGAGCCAGCTTTTCACCATTCTGTTCTTGTGTTTTCTTTTGCTTCCTCTAGGTTGGATAACACTGGGGACAATGTTGTTTAAGTATGGGGGAGGTAGTTACTGACATTTGTGTTTGTTTTTCTTAGAGTTAGTCCATTTTTTAGTCCTTTTGAGTCAAATTTTTGTTTTATTGAGTCAAACTTGTTGGAGATTATGAACCTTTGCTTGATTTCAGTGTCCTGACTTTGTTTTTGAGTAACCATTTTCACAGAACCAGCTCTAAGATCGACAAATGAAAAATCCAAAGGCTAACCNTTTGGTTTAGGGATTTTGTGAACAATTGAACTTGACCATTAATGCTTGTTTAAATTCATAGAATTTGAAAAGAAATTTGGAATTCTAGGTTTAGGCATAGATAGTTTTCGCAACGACAGTTGGTTTACTTTACATCTGTGTTTCAAGTTTGAGAGCGGAGCTTAATTTATTCCTGACAATTGATTTGATTTGATAATTCTGATTTGCCTGCAAGTTTCCCTAAGCCTAGCGTTTTCCTCCACTGAATTACTATCTGTTTTAATTGTTTTGTTATTTTAATTTCATCTATTTGGCTTAGCTTAATTCATATTCTAAAATCTATTGAGTGTTATCTTGAGTCCTTGTGGATTGACCCCTAGAATATTACAGCGACTGCTTAGATACTTTAGAGAATTAGATTTTAGCACATCAGAGAGCTTGATGATTGTGCACCATCCTCACACCTTCTCCTTTTAGAGCTGCCATCAGTTTTTGTTGTAGCAAGGTCACACCATTTCTGGTCATTGCGCAGCTCCTTCCAAGCATGTTCAAGGGTGAACTTCTTCTTATGATCGTTGTAGAAGATTTTATGAGCCAATTTGAGAATATCATTCTCATTCTGACCACTGGATTTCTCTCTTGTTACAGCCTCATATGATCCGCAAAATTTGCAAACCAAGTCATTAATCTTCTGCCACTGTTGCTTACAGTGGCTTGCCTCTCGGGTTTCACGTCCTGTAGCCTTGGGACTTGCCACAAAATAGGCTGTAATGCGTTGCCAGAAAGCTCCTGATTTTTGCTCATTGCCTACAACAGGATCCTTGCTCGTGTTTAACCAGGAGCTGATGAGCAAAACATCATCGATAGGGGTCCATTTCCTTCTTTCTCTCCGCTCTACAGGCGTGTCTTCATATTGAGTACTAAAAACATTTCCTTGTTCGAGACAAGGAAAGGCATCATGAAGATCACTATCTTGTTGACTGTTCAACAGTTCAACAAAATTGGAGGTCTGAGAATATGGATTAGTAGAAGACATATCCATAAAGGTCAAAGAAGAGAGAAAGCGAAGATGAGAAGAGAGAGAAGAAGCACAAAGAATTGTGAAGAAGCAAAGTTAAGAAGGTTTTAAGCATTCATCACCTATCTAACCACATTGATTTGACATATATCTATCTAACCAATCTATTTATTACCATTATCTAACACTAAATATAAAGTCAGACTTTTGTTAATATTTATCTTTGTGTTATAGTGAACAGCTTTGTGTTAATATTTATCTTTCTTTTGTTTCTGTACTTTTGTTTGTTTATATATTTTACCAGGAAGTGAGGGACATACCTTATCAATCTCTCTATGAGTGCACTAGTGAGGGACATACCTTATCAATCTCTCTTTGCTAACTTTCCTCAGCACATCATCCACAAGGGATCTATTGGCAAGATTCTGTCAAAGAAAATAAACCAGAAAATGTACCAGTATATTTGTTAGATGCAGAAACAAAGGGAGATCTTAACAACTATGACCAAGTATACACAAAAACAAAAAAAAGCGAAATGAATACTTTGTAGTTCTCCAATGCAAATTTGTTGTCTGAGGGAATAGCTCCCTTGTTGTATTTACCACTGAGCACACCCGATGCAAGTGGACTCCAAGTAGTGAGTCATATGCCATGATTGGTGTAGAGAGGAAGAAACTCTGACTCAACCTACATAACATAAGAGTGTAAACAGAATCAATATATATTCTGAGAATGATGCAACTCCTTCAAAGCAATTTTAGTTCAGGAAAAGAGAGGTGAAGACTGCACAAGACACGAGAAGACAAGATCCAAAAATATATTGAAGAAAAAGAGAAAGAGAGAGTTGGATTACAAACTTTGTGCCTAGCGAACATGTTTTACTCTGTCTGTTTGACGATTGGACCGACCAAATCCAACCGGTCTGCAGCTCCCCATGCCTCTGTAATTTGCTGAGCTGACCATTCACTAGTTCCCCAGTAGAATGCCCAACCCTTATCAATAACGTAGTTCATCGCCCTCACCGTCTCTTCGATAGGAGTTGAAGCATCCGGCCTGTAATAGATGACCCAATACACAAAGAAAAACATATTTCATATACATATATCTCAATCAAGAAGCTAGTGGCTATAAGATCAATGCAAATATGCCATTTTCGAATATTTTGTCATCAAACCCATATCACAAAGAAAGCAAAATGTAGATCCCCATAGTCAGCACAGACGAATCACATAATCAAAATGGAAACCAAAGGAGATTTGAACAGATCCACAATATACCAAAGACTACAAGAATCCATGACTATCTAAGAATAATATAGAATGATGAAGCTGGTTCCAAGATATTCATCTAAAAATCTCTCAGACAACAATGCTTTTTCAAAATTCAAACAGCAATCCGTACTGAAAGCAAATGTAAGAAAATTCAAGCTAATATTATAAGTTCTCAGTAGCTCAATCCAAAACAGTCTTATCAGATGATTTGTATAATATAGGAAAGAGAGACTTACACAGAGCTGAGGCATGCCTCGATCCTCCTGCAAATCAAATTTAGCTACATAAATACTAAATCATCGAATTAGGAAAGCAAAAAAACTAAAATTGGAAATAGGGTAACTCAAAGGTTTAAAGCTTTTAACTGAAACCTAAGGGAGATTACGATCAGAATTCAGAAGTGAGAGAGCAGTCGACATGGGAGAGCTAACGAAGCTTCGTGAAAGTCCTAAGCCGTGTGGAATTGGAATTTTTTGTCTCAATAGATCGAAGCGGGTTACGAAATTAGATTCAAAGATCAAAGGTATACGAAATTGACGCCAACCCAGCTCACGAATCGCCTGACACATAATCTCTTCAGCTCGACCATTAGCGTAAACCAGCGAAAGAGAAAGAAGCAAGGAAAGGAGAAGATAGAAATTACAAAATTTTAACTTAAGAACCGAGTCTTAGGGCATCATCAATGCAAGGTTCTTAATTTGGGGTTTCTTAACATTATTTAATTATTATCTTATATACATACAATCCTAACAACCTCATTTTTCTCTTTTCTTTAAAAAACCCCTCTAATATTTAATTATTATTTTATATACATACACTCTTAACAACTCAATTCCTCTCTCTTCATTGAAAACTCCACCATAAAAGTTTCTTAAATAAGAAATTTAAGAAACCCTCTCTCTTCTTTTAAAAACCACTCTAATATTTAATTATTATCTTATATACATACAATCTTAACAACCTCTTTCCTCTCTTTTTTTTTAAAACCTCTTTAATATTTAATTATTATTTTATATACATACAATCTTAAGAACCCCATATTTAAGAACTCCCCATTGATGATGCTCTTAAGTATCCCAAATAAGAGTCGTTTCTTAAGTTAAATCATATTTTATATTAAAAATAATATTAAATAATACTTAAGAACCTTACTAAGATATCCTAAGATACCTCAATAATCGTGGTCTTAGAAACCAAACAGATGGCCATGCCTTAAGAAAACTGACTTTGGGTCATATTGACTTAGGCCCACAACTTACACTCTCGTTGTCACTTAGAGAATTTAGTGAATTTACTAATTATTATTAAATTTACTAATCTTTTGTGTGAGTCCTATAAAATAAGAAAAAATGCAGAGGTGGATACTTAAAAAAAAAGAGAAAATAAGTTTATTATATATATATATATATATATATATTACAACCAATGGAACATTGTCTATTATTCGTAGAACCATGTCTTGGTGTAGACAGTCTTTTCAACTGAATTCCGCAAAACATATCGCTTCTTTGGAACTTAAGTTGCACAAAAGTATGGCTAGTCTCAGTAACTCAGATCGAATAGAAATTCCATATTTACAAAGGGATTTGGCCAGAGCTTAACGGGATGAAGAATCTTATTGGAAGACTAAGAGCCGAAATCAATGGTTATCAGAAGGTGATCGTAATACATCCTTTTTCCATGCTTCTACAAAAACACGTTTTTCCAACAATCATATTCATTCGATTAAGGATGTGGACAATATTGTTCATCGGGGAGCTGAAGAAATTGGTGTCCATGCTACGAATTTTTTTTGGATATTTATACAACCTCAGGACATCCTATATCGCCACAAAATTTTACAGATTTTCCACCAACGGTTAATTCTGATTTAACTCGGGATTTTACCGCTGAAGAGATTTATGATGTTGTTTGTTATATTGGAGATGATAAAGCATCGGAGCCTCATGGACTTACAACTCGTTTCTACAAAAAAAATGTTGGGATATAGTGGGCAACGACGTGATTTCGGAGGTTAAAAGTATTTTTTTGTCTTCAGTTATGAAGCCCAAAACTAATCATACAAATATTTGTATGATTCTGAAGATTGAGAATCCAGTAACTTTTTCAGAATACCATCCAATTGCTTTATGCAATGTTTTATATAAAACTTTGTCTAAATGTTTGGTAATTAGACTAAAGAGTCATTTAAATAATATCGTCTCAGATTCGCAAACAGCCTTTATTCCGGGTCGACTTATATCTGATAATGTGTTGATTGCTCATGAGGTTATGCATTCCTTAAAGACTCGAAAGCGAGTATCTCAAACTTACATGGCAATAAAAACTAATGTAGGTAAGGCATTGGAAACTACTTAAAGCTGGATAATGGCTACGGTTCGTTCCGTTCGCTTTTCAGTCTTAGTAAATGAAGTCCCACATGGTTTTATAACACCTACCCGTGGTACAAGACAAGGTGACCCTCTCTCGCCTTATCTTTTCATCTTATGTTTGAATATTTTAAGTCATCTTATCCGGTCAAAATCAGCTTATGGGGATCTCTGTGGAGTTAGAATAGGAAATGGCGTCCCAACCATTACTCATCTACAGTTTGCTGATGACTCACTCTATTTCTTTCAAGCAAACCGACGAAATTGCATAGCATTAAAGGAGGTATTTGAGGTCTATGAATATTATTCTGGACAAAAAAATCAATATGTCAGTCTTTAATCACTTTTGGATCACGCGTTTTTGGTCACACACAAATTCATTTAAAAGGAATGCTCGGTATTTCAAATGTTGGTGGTGGGGGAAAGTATCTTGGTTTGCCGGAACAATTCGGTAGAAAGAAATGATTAATTATATTCTTGAGAGAGTTTAAAAAATGGACTTTGAGTTGGAGTGCTAAATTTTTGTCCCCTGCTGGAAAAGAAATCATGATCAAGTCTGTAGCTTTGGCGATGCCGGTGTATTCTATGTCTTGTTTTAAACTATCACTAGGAGTAATCTCAGAGATTAAATCAATACTTATGCATTTTTGGTGGGAAAAAAGTTCGCAGTCCACCGGAATTCCATAGATTGCTTGGAAGAGATTACAATATTCTAAAAAGGAGGGAGGTCTTGGATTTCGGGATTGAGTTAAATTTAATGACACACTTCTAGCAAAACAGGCATGGCGTATTATACGTCATCCCAATTCTATTTTTGCTTGTATTATGAAAGCACGTTATTTCCCGGACACATCTATCCTTGGAGCGAGACCAAGAAGAAATCAGTCCTATGGTTGGTCATCAATTTTATCTGGTCTTGACATAATCAAGAAAGGATCACGTTTTCAGGTAGGTGATGGCAATTCTATCAACCCGTTGATGGATAATATTATTCCGACACATCCACCACGTCCTTTAAATTTTACAACTCCACTCGTGGACTCTACGTTAAACGGTTATATTTCTAATATTGGTGCTTACCGTTTTTGGGATGCATCGAAACTTGATAGTATTGCCCAACCTGATCGTGACCTACTTTGTCAAATTTATTTACCTCGACATCATTTACGAGATAAATTTATTTGGCACTATAATAAATCCGGCAAATATACCGTGAGATCTCGTTATTGGTTCTCAACACATGATCCTTTTTTGGCTAATGATCTTACACCTCCTCCCCATGGTTCTTGTGATATAAAGACTAAGGTTTAGAAGTTACCGATTTTGCCTAAAATTAAACATTTTCTGTGGCGGGTATTATTCAAAGCTTTGCCAACTACGACCCGTTTAAACACAAGGGGAATGGATATTGAACCGACTTGTCAACGATGTTGTCTCTTGGCGGAATGTATTACTCACTGCCTATTCACTTGTTCTTTTGCTACGATGATTTGGCGACTTGCTAATATACTATTACCATCACAACTATCACTGCATTTTGAGGTTGAGAAATATATTTCATACTTTCTTGATTTACAACTCCAAGTGCATATTCCGAAAGAGCAACGTTCACTTCCGTTTTGGCTTCTTTGGCGTATATGGAAAGCTCGAAATAATTTTATTTTAATAAGATTCGTAGTGCTACTGAAATTGTTTTACAGACAAGAGCCAATATTACGGAATGGTTGGTATCTATTGCTGGCTCTCAGACTTCAGCTTTACCACCACATCTCTCGGGCCTTTTCGCCGCTTCTTGGACCCGACCACCATCCTACTTTATCAAATGTAATATTGATGCACATTTTGACTTAAGTACTCATGACAGGACGGGTGGATGGATTATTCGAGATTTAGATGGTGCTTCAAAGTGTTGGGGGGCTTCTAGGTTGAATGTATCAAGATCCCCTTTAGAGGCAAAAGCAAAGGCTTTAATGGCATAACAGATACTTCCCTCGTTGGCTATCTTCAAGACATTTACTTATGGGCTTCTAAATTTACTCGCATACAATTTTTGTTTACTAAATGAACTTGTAACCATGTTGCCCGTTCCTTAGCTAAATATGGATGTTTAGAGTCATATTTTATTCTGTATGTAATAATCCTCCATTGTGGTTGTCAAACGCTTTGTATTTTGATTTTAATTAGTAAAGTTCATATTGACGAAAAAACATATTTCACAAGGAATTATCAATCTCAAGAAATTTGAAGTCCTTATATCTAAAATAAAAATTATTATGCATTTAAACACCTTTTTGTTGTAACTAAAGATTAAATAAGTAAATATAATAAGCAAATAAAAATGCAATACTGTTTCCAATATTACTCTCTCATCTCTTAAACTCGCTTTTTTCATAACATTTAATTGGTTGTAGCACCTTTTCGATACATAAAGTAGTTGATGAAAATAGAAAAAAAAGTTGAAGGGTTGATAGAAGAACAAAATTCACGGTAGAAAACTATAAGATGAAGTATTATTTTTAAAACAAACACAAAATTTTAAATAAATAAAAGCATTTTTTTATTGTTCTATTTTTATTTTGATAAAGGGTATTCTACTGAAAATGCATAAAATGAAGGTTCATTCCTATGTTGCTTGCTTAGAGGAGGAAGCAGGCGTGTGGTGCTTGTTAAACCATGGAGTTTTGATAGATAAATAAGAGATTACAACATAGTTGATAAGTTCAATAAAGAAGATGTGTACTCCAAAAGCAACTTCAGCTATGTATTAGATCACTTTACTCCAGGTATGAGTTATTCTAAAGAATATACCATTTTATTGAAAATGCATAAAATGAAAGGTAGATAAGAGTTTCAGAGAAATATAAGAGACTACAACATATTGATAAGTTCAAAAAATAAGATGAATGGTTATTGCTTCTTTCTCCATGGACTCCTGTAGAACCTTAAACTATGACTGAGATCACTTTTCTCCAGGTATAGGTTTCTCTAAAGAATATGCCAAACACTTTATATTCTCATGTTGGATTTAGATGGGTAGCTTTTGGGTGAGGGGACGGTTCTTACTCAAAATCCTAGACCTACCCGACCTTGATGGGAGGGGCAAAGGAAACTGGGAAACAGGCAAATGAGGAGCTGTCACCGCCACCAAAGAGACAAGCACGGATGTACGCAATGGCTGAGGAGTCCAATGAGCCAAGCACTTCTCGTCTGATCACTTGTAAGTCCTATCACTTAACTTAATAAATTTTTGTGTGAAATTTGAGTTTTGCATGTTCGGAATAGGTTTTTACGATTCTAAATGAATGCGTATGGACTATTTTCATGGATGGTGTGGCAACACATGTTATGTTTGATTCTGGAGCAACTCATTGTTTTGTGAGTCCGGGAATGAATAGAAAAGGTGGATTTCAAAAAGGAACCTAGGAATTACTTCGGATTAGTCAGGGCAGTTGGTGGACAAGTGATAATGACCTATGGAAAGGTCCACAATGTATCTGTAATGTTTTGCAGAGTGGATATGTTAGTTGGCTTGGTGATTTGCCAAGTGAAGTCTTCCGATGTGATCCTTGGAATGGATTGGTTTAGAGAGCATAAGGCAGATCTAGATTGTCGTCGAGGAAGAGTGAAGTTTGAGACGCCAAAAAAGATGTAGGTTTACCATGGAATCGGACCAACTTCCGGAAGCTTGAATGTCTCGGCAATTCAAGCGGAGCAGATGATGGAGAAGGGATGTGCAGCGTACCTAGCCACGATCATAACTATGGAATTTGGATCGGATGTGGTACTTGAGAATATTCCGGTGGTGCAAGAATGTGAGGACGTGTTTGGAGCTTTAAGCGGATTGCCACAATCACGTTTGGATCTGTTTACTATTTAGCTTGAGCCTAGTACGGCTCCAATATCTAAAGCTCCATATCGAATGGCACCAGCAGAGATGGCTGAGTTGAAAAAACAGCTAAGTGAACTGATGGAGAAAGGTTTTGTATGGCCAAGTAGTTCACCATGGGGTGCACCAGTTCTCTTTGTGTAGAGAAAGCTGGAAGTTTTTGGTTATGCATTGATTACCGCGGATTAAACCGAGTGACTATGAAGAAAAAGTACCCTCTTCCAAGGATTAACGAGGTGTTGAACCCACTCTGAGGTGCTACTTGTTTCTCGAAAGTGGATTTCGCTTCAGATAGAAGAGTCGAATATCGGAAAGATGATCTTTTCAGCACCCTCTTCGAAAGCGGATTTCGCTTCAGATAGAAGAGTCGAATATCGGAAAGATGATCTTTTCAGTACCCTCTTCTATCTGGGATTCTTTTGTCAGCAGAAGTACTTGGGAACAACTCTGATCAAGTAGAGGAGTCAAGCCTTCGAGTAAGGTCATATGGTTTCCACATGTTGTGTCGCGATTTGCTTTCACAGCTTGGTTGGCCATTCATGACTGATTATCGACAGGGTGGGTCTCGGGCGAGGAACTGGGCATGCAATAAGATTTGCTTATTCTGTGGTGAACCGGATGAGACAAGGGACAACCTCTTCTTTGTTTGTCTATATTCATTCATCGTTTGGATTGATGTCGTTGGTGGACTCCTACATATGTCTCCGGACCCGGATTGGGAAACGACCCCTTCAACACCTGATAACTCATTCTTATCCAGGCAATAGCTAACATACTCCTTTGTCTTGCTTTCCAGGCAACGCTCTACCATGTGTGGGGTGAGCGTAACAAGTGGTAACATAATCAGACCTACCATAACATGCGCAGTTGGCATCCACGATCAAGAAACAATCAAATCTCGCATCATGTCACTTTGTTATTTTGAAAGCACAAAGCTTCAGGACCTGCTTCAGCTATGGTTTCGCTCCTGATCAACGCTTTAGCGTTTGTTACTCTCGTTGTAGCATAGTGAATCTCCTCTGTTTTTCTTAAATGTGTTCAGGTTTTACTAAATGCTCATTTTTCTAATAATTTTCACATTTCATCAAAATATAGTAATTATAATAATATGTGTATTTTATTACATAAAATAATGTGGTATTTGTTTTAAAATAACATGACGATTAAAAAATCTCTACTGTCGATTTAAAGTCTTAAAATTGTGTAAAATCATTCGTTCTTAATCTTAGGTATATTGATTGAACGTTTCAAATTCTCGATCGATAGCATCACATTTTTGATGTTGGTTTAAAAAGAGACATCAATCTTGAATACCATATATACACAACTGAACAAACAAGCACCATACGAACCACCACAGAAAAAAAAAATCATCTTTTAACACTGTTGGAACTTCAATTTAGACAAGTGGCTCCGGCCAACTTTCCGGCGACTTTTCCGGTGAGGTCCGTCATCGGAATGGTCGGGTCTTGGAGTCTTTGGATTCCTCGTAATGAGCACTATAATATAGTGAAGTAACATGTAAAAATTGAAGTGAATTTGAATGAGAAATTGAGCTCTAAAGTGGTTAGCTTGAAAGCTTATAATAACTTTTATTACAAAGTCTCACATTGGTTGTATGAGAAATTTCCCTCTAATATATATGTTGTTACACTTATGAGAGTGTTCAATAGCTAGATGGGAAGGGGAGACCATGGTGTAAGAGTTGGAGGGCCATTATGCAAAAACACATACGCGCGCGCCGCCGCAGCCGGGCCGGGCCGGGCTTCGGTCTTGGTGAATGTGGGCCTTTAGGCCCACACAGATTGTTCTTTTTGGAGAAAATTTTTATGCAACTTTGATTATGCATAATAAAAGCGATTAATGACCGAGTCTTAAACGTCCGCGAGATTCTCTCCGGGTCGTGCGCCTCACTCTAATGCTCCACGATCTCCGCACACGTTGCGGATTTTGCGGATCGCACAACCTCTCCCGACGCTTTAAAAATTATTCTCATTCTTTCTTTCTCTCTATCGTTCAACGAAAACAAAAAAACTCTCTCCCACATCTTTTCTTCTGCAAACAGTAAGTGTCTGTCTCAAGAGTATATCGTAGAATCACAGTTCGTTGATTCCGTTTCTCGAGTGTTGCGAAAACGGTCTCGTCGTAGTTATATCCTGGGATTCATCGTCTCACAAACCGCTACACTGCGGGAGATCGTTTGAATTAAGGAAAAATATCAAATCTTGCCTCTACGGATTTTTTCTTAATTTGGTTTTATATTCGTGTTTTGTTCTCCATATTTTCGCGGTCTAACAATCTTAATTCAAACGAAAATCTGTTTTCTCCTTATTGCTTTAAACGGATTTACAAAACGCGAACAGTTTTTCAAAAACGATTTCAAAACGTTTTCAAAACCAATACAAAACGGGTCTGCAAACGCTCTTTAACGATTATGTAGATCGTTTTCCATACAGTTTTTGCAACACATAAGGTTTGAAAGTTATTTACACGAACGCCTTTCGGTAGTTTCTCGAAATACCTCCATATCTGATTGTTTGATCTTTGGGATCAACGAGCACGGTTTACGTGAAGGCCTTTTTTGGCAGTTTCACGAAACTTTAAGAGCGGTTCTGGGAATATCGTTTGGCGATTTTCACAGATTTAATTTAGTGATTTAATCGCTAAAATTAAAATCGCTTAGTAAACGAATTTATTTAAATTCTGATAATTAATTTATATTAATTTATCGAATTTATTTAAATTTTGTAAATTAATTTATATTAATTCCGCAGATTAATTAATCAAATTAATTGAGCGAATTAATAATTATTCCAATTATTAACACTATCTTTTTTTTCTATACAGAAAAATGTCTAGGGGTGGTGAAATCAACGTGGCTGAGACAACTGTGGTTAACGGGAATGGTGAGCCGACAACCCAAACCGGGGATGGTCAGCCACTTGCTCTTCCAAAACCCGCACATGTCCAGATCCAGTCTGTGCCATCCCAGGTGGTGATGCCTGAGAAGTTTCACGGGAAGAACTTTGACTTGTGGCAGCAGAAAATGCTTTTTTTCCTCTGCACGTTGAACTTCCAGAAATACCTCACTGAGGACAAACCGTTTCTGGCTGCTGACAACACAGATCCACATCTGGTGGCTAGCGTTGAAGCGAGGGTCCACTCGGATTTCTTCTGCA
Source organism: Crucihimalaya himalaica (assembly GCA_004349715.1). Classification (NCBI taxonomy): domain Eukaryota; kingdom Viridiplantae; phylum Streptophyta; class Magnoliopsida; order Brassicales; family Brassicaceae; genus Crucihimalaya; species Crucihimalaya himalaica. The sequence continues at coordinate 197,709 of SMJT01000161.1, read as the reverse complement.
AGGGATACATTCAAAACCGCCTGGAGGAGCCACTGTTTAAGGTTTACCACCACGCTCCAACTTCCAAGGCTCTCTGGCAAGCTCTGGAAAAGAAGTACCGAACGTACAATGCAGGCGCGGGGAAAGCAGCCACAAGGAAGTTTCTCAGATACCAAATGGTGGACTCTAGGCCCATCATGGAGCAGGTACACGAGTTACAAATGATCGTGCAAGAGATAGCAGATGAAGGAATGAAGGTCTGCGACACCTTCTATGTGAACGCCTTCATCGACTAGCTACCCCCTAGTTGGAATGATTTCCAGTTCTACCTCGAGTTCAAGCAAAAGCCCATCTCTTTGCTTAACTTGATTGCCAGGCTTCAAAACCAGTCAACTGAGCGCGAAAAGAGATTGGGGATCACCATTGATCATGACGCGAATGTTGCTGAATACAAGAAGAAGGGGAAAGCCAAGGTTGTGTACAACAAAAAACCTGATGTGCCTGTCAAGGCCGTGCCAAAAAAGGTGGCACCTCAACCCTCCGTCGCCTTCAAGAAGCAAGGTGAAGGCAAGAGATTCGCTGGAAGTGCAACTATTGTGGCAAGCTTGGTCACAAATCAGCGGATTGTCGCAACAAGGCCAGAAGCAGCAAGAGTCAGGCTTTTTTGACAGAAGAAGACCTGTGTGCGGTGGTCACTGAGGCAAATATGGTCATGACTGACAAAAATCCTTTGGAGTGGTGGTATAACACAGGTGCTACTACTCACATCTGCATTGATAGAGACACATTCAGCAATTATCAGAAGTGCAGGTCTGAAGAGAGCCTGATGATGGGAAATGTGTCTCGCTCCAAGATTGTAGGAACTGGGAAGGTGGTCCTGAAGATGACTTCTGGGATGGCTGTCACCATCTCAACGTGAAGCATGTTCCAGACATGAGGAAGAACCTGATCTCCGGGACTCTGCTGAGCAAGCACAGGTTTGCAACCAACCTTGAGGCAGACAAACTGGTGATTAGGAAAAATGGGGTGTTAATTGGTAGGGGATTTGTTAAGGATGGTCTTATCAAAATGAATGTTCAACATGTTGTTAAGAACGTTGATGTAGCTTCGAGCTCTAAGGCTTCTATCAATAAAAAATCAGTTGCTTATTTGGTTGAGTCTTTTAATATTTGGCATGAACGGTTAGGACATGTGAATTATAAATCTATGCAACGATTAATTAATTTGAACCTAATCCCGAAATGCAAAATAAGCAAAGAAAAATGTGAAATTTGCGTACAATCAAAACTCACAAAAACCCCGTCTTCTCGTGTTGAAAGAACAATCGAATTTCTCTCATTAATACACACATATTTGTGTGATTTAAAATATGTACAAAGTAGAGGCGGTAAAAAGTATTTTGTAACTTTCATTGATGATTGTACAAAATACTGCTATGTATATTTGCTACGTAGTAAAGATGAAGTCTTGGAGTAATTCAAGCAATATAAAATCGAAGTTGAAAACCAACTCTCGAAAACTATAAAAACAGTTAGAAGTGATAGAGGAGGCGAATATGACGGTCCGTTTAATGCATTTTGTCAAGAAAATGGCATTATTCACCAAACAACTGCTCTCTATTCACCAGAATCCAACGGAGTTGCGGAAAGAAAAAATCGAACTCTGAAAGAAATGATGAACGCTATGTTGCAGGAATCGGGTGATCGGCAGTCTGATGTATCTAACCAACTGTACTAGACCCGATTTAGCGCACGCAGTAAATGTACTAAGTCGCTACACCAGTAATCCAGGCCATAAACACTGGAAAGTCATAATAAGAGTATTAAATTACTTGAGATACACAAAAAGTTATGGACTGCATTATGGTAAAGAACTTGCAATTTTGGAAGGATACAGTGACGCTAACTGGATATCTGACTCCAAAAACTCGAAATCCACAAGTGGATACGTCTTTACTCTAGGAGGTGCAGCGATCTCATGGAAATCTGCGAAACAAACTCTATTGGCCAGGTCAACCATGAAGTCTGTGTTTATAGCTTTAGAAAAAGCCGCAGAAGAAGCAGAATGGCTTAGAAGTTTTTTGGAAGATATTCCAATGTGAGAGAAACCAGTATCGGCACTACGTATACACTGTGATAGTCAATCGGCTATAGCCCGAGCACTGAATACTCTCTATAATGGTAAATCTCGTCACATCAGAAGACGACATAAAACCATTAGACACTTGATCTCCAGTGGAGTAATTACACTGGATTATATTAAATCAGCTGATAACCTAGTGGATCCGTTTACCAAAGGTTTAGCTCGAGATCAAGTTGTAAAATCATCAAGAGGAATGGTTTTAAAGCCTATAAATTAAGAGGATGTTTGATGGAAACCCCACCTATATGACTGGAGATCCCAAGATTTAGGTTCAAAGGGAAAACTTAATCAAATAGAATCTGTGGAGCACTGTAAAACACAGGCCAGTTCCTAGGATGATAAACAGTGCTTCATGTATGTGTAAAGGATAAGCAATGCTTTTAATGATTTGAGTCCATAGCTTTGAAATATAAGTGAACTTCTTACAGGAGACTTCTGGAAACAAAGGCTAGTGGCAAATCACCTAGTGAGTGTGAAATGAGGCCGTTTCTAGGGGAATGAAGGTCAGACTATATTCTCTAAGTTCACTCATGAAATCCAGGAAATGTTCAAGGCCAAAATGAACACAATAGAGAACTTGGTTCTACGAGAAAAAGAAGTTGGGATACCTGTTGTCTCGGTTTACATAAAAATCTGGGTGGTTCAAGACATCATGTTCACCTCCCGACCAAGTAAACCCGACAGATATTAACAATGAGTGGTTCAAGGCTGAAACATTGCTACCATCTCAGACACAGTTATTTTTCGCATATACTCTTGAAAGTCGAGTCTGTCTAGTCTGTCAAGTATTAGGTTATTAAGTTAGAAAAACTTTTCATATGTTTAGAGTCAATTCTATTCATGTGGGGGATTGTTGGAACTTCAATTTAGACAAGTGGCTCTGGACAACTTTCCGGCGACTTTTCCGGTGAGGTCCGTCACCGGAATGACCGGGTCTTGGAGTCTTTGGATTCCTCGTAATGAGCACTATAATATAGTGTAGTTACATGTAAAAATTAAAGTGAAATTGAATGAGAAATTGAGCTCCAAAGTGGTTAGCTTGAAAGCTTATAATAACTTTTTATTACAAAGTCCCGCATTGGTTGTATGAGAAATTTCCCTATAGTATATATGTTGTTACACTTATGAGAGTGTTCAATAACTAGATGGGAAGGGGAGACCATGGTGTAAAAGTTGGAGGGCCATTATGCAAAAACACACGCGCGTGCCGCCGGGCTCGGGCTCGGGCTTCCTTGGGCCTTGGGTCTTGGGTCTTGTGGGCCAACAAAGATTGTTCTTTTTGAGGAAAATTTTTATGTAACTTTGCTTAAAAATTTGACCAATTTAAAATCAAATTTTTGCATAATAAAAGCAATTAATGACCGAGTCTTAAACGTCCGCGAGATTCTCTCCGATTAATGACAAAGTTTGGTATGTTGGTATGTAATTGTCAATTTTCAACTTATATAAATAAGATGATCAATTGTCAATTTGATACTCTCTATTAGATGAATTGTTGTTATAAGTTAACTTTGAAGTTAATACAAAGCCACTCATCGACAAGATTAGGCATTTGGAGAGGAAATATACGAATAGAGGGAAGAACAGGATGTGACAAACTCTGATTGGTTTGAGTACTCGTTTCTTGTTCGATCAGTTGAGAGTCTTGGTGTGGATTCTGTGAAAGACAAATGAAGCGTTGTGCCGATCGAAGCTAAGAAGAAAGTGAAAGAGAAAGTTGGAATTGTTGAAGGCCAATGAACTTGAATGTAAGAAAACTGAAGTGATGTTGAAGAGCAAAAAACATGAATGCTTGAATGAAGGTGATCTCTGTGATCCCTGAAGCAAACTAGATATAAAGATTCTAGAGATACAATGAACACAATAGATCAACAAAATCCATCAAAGGAGTTCAAAATAGTTACAAAGGGGGTGGTGATAGTTGTTAAGCCCTTACAAGATCTCTAGCATTACTACTCAATGCATTCACCTAATTGTTGTGTTGGGTTACAGTGTACGGATGTTTTCACCTGGTTTTAATTCTATGAACTCGGCTGTACCAAATTGAATGCAAAATCATATGGAATAGATCGAACTTCACCGGTTTTTTGTGCCACAGGAAATGTTGCTGCACCGCTTTAACCCTTGCTTGCATGCCAATATATCTCTCTTCTGGTATCGACAGCAGAATGTTTCTCAGATTCGGGATATCTTTCTCCTCAACAAACACTGCAAATTCCTCCCAATTCAAAACCTCGAAAAAAGGAGGCACGTAGTTGTCAGCAATGATAACCGGAACACATTCATTAATGATAGCCTCGACAACTCTAGGGGTGTGGACTTCATAACCTCTCGCGCATATGCAGTACCTGTTGAAATGAGAATTGAACTTCTAAGTACCAAAACTGTATAAAACGTATCATTCTAGTGGTAAGCTATAGTTTACGGTTTGGTTTTCTCAGTTTAATATTATCTGTTCAGTAGAAAATGACAGAAAACGAAACAAGCAAACAACCCCCCCCCCCTACCGGCTGCTCTTCATGTACTCTCGGTATTTTTTCTTGCTTTCAGGGTCACGAGGCATTGGACCGAAAATCTTCATGTCAGGTTCTTTATTCTCCCAAAGCTTCACTAGGATCGGACGTAGATATCCATGCATGCTTCCAGCAAAGAATGCAAGAATCTTTCTTTCCGATGGAGTTTTTCCCCCCAGGTACTCAAGAGGGGACTCAGCAGAGCGTATATACGTGACCGGTAAAGCTGTATCAGTCCCAATTCTGAAGCCTTGGGCAACATTTGAGTTGCAAAGTGCTCGAACACTGTTCTTCATGGTATTTTTTGTTAGTTTGTTTCCCTGTCAGTAGCACACAAACGGCTCATTAATCATTTTTTCAATCTACAGAACTCTACTCAAATCTATCATCATAGAGAGTACAAACAGCATATATCAACTAACAATGCTTCTTCGCCCTCCTTGGTATTGTTAGACAAAAGAAAGTCCATAAACTCATGGCAGCGTGTACTCCCTATTTATAAGAAATCCTCAAAACCACTAACAGAAGATATCCTAATAAGAATATTAAAGACGGAAATGACTCTCATTGATATAAAAGACAAAAGAAAGAAAAAAGATGTTGGTACCCAATCATGGCAAGCAACAAGAAAATGATCGGCTCCATCAGTTCGGTTCCAGAACTTGTACTTTCCTGCTATCAAATCCACATATTCTTTCAAATGGTCAGCAAGGCTCCTTTGTGTCTGAAAATCCTGTCCCAGAGAGGACCTAAGAGCTTTTATGCTGATGGGTATGTAGAACAAATGAGCCTTCCTCGGGTCTCTTACTACAAACTTCTTGTTGCTTTCCATGAGTTTCAAGAACCAGCCTTCTGAGGCGTAAATTCCTCGAGGCATTGGCTTATGGAATATTGGCTTCTCTCCTTCCTTGTACACATAAACTTTGAGTTTCGTCTCCATCAAGTCGTAACTCCTAAATAAGCAACACACCGAGTCTTGACATATCACCACTCCTACTCCAAACACTACGAAATCTCAAATTTAGCTAACCAACAGCCTAAGTCTCTAGATTTTCATGTCTTATAATAGGTACAAGAACTACAAATGGCGGAAACAGTTACTACCAACTAATAGTCTAAAGATTTGCTGGAAAAAAAGAAACTGATATTGAATTCATTGTACGGCTCACCTTTGAAACTTGGAGATATTTCGATAAACCGAAGCCTTAAGTTCAAGTATTTCATGCACAACAGAAGCATTCTCAATCTCGGATCTCGCAGAGCGCATTTCAGAGTCTCGAGCAGATGACCACCGAGGCTTCTACATTAATGGTCAAAAAAAAAAAAAAAGTGAGATGCAAGAGGAACCCTTCATCGGTAATCTGGTTTCTTGAATGCCAAAATGAGAATTTTCAACAATCAAAATTCTTACAGGGGATTTAAAAGAAGAAAAACTCTGAATAAGCAATGAGTTCATCTGAGATATCGAAACCGCAGCCACTCGCTTGTGCCTCCTCATAGACAAAACATTACCTTTTATACTATCTTTACCCCTAACCAGAACCGAATTTGGATCTGATTCTGAGCTTTCAACCACCATTTTAGGATTCCTCGATGATGTATTTGGTCTACCAAGAACAGATACATTAATCTCTACCTTCTCCTTGCTAATTACAAAATCATTTTCTCTATCAAGATCCTTCTTTTTACCCCCCTTTTCAAATTCGTCATCATAGCCATCTCCATCATCAGAGATATTTATGTAATTCATAACAGAAACTTGAATGACATTAGAATTGTTTAACTCAATCACTGAAACCTTAGCTGGAGACCAGAAAGAAGAGGGAATACCAAAACACTGAACAAGCAGAACAACAAAACCAACTGTGAAAATGGTTCCAGACAACAATCTCCGGATGTCGGAATGATGAAATCTCTCCAATCGGGTAATGATTCTAATTCTCATCATCGCAAATTCAAATACATAATCACAGCAAATGAATTGAGTAGGAATTGATCAAGGATACCTCCAGTTTCTTCATGTCTTCTTCAATAATGAGCTTCAGGAACTAAAATCTGAAGCAAAACGAAACGAGACCATTAAAAAAAAAAAGGATCTTTCAGGTCTTCAATGAACCCCAAACTAAAGTGGAACAAATGTTGTGTCTTCTTACTTAATTTTTTCAACTATTATAGTATTTGAGTGTATTGGTGAGACATCACTTCTATGCAATTTAATTAAACTAACAGTCCAAAGAAGGTCAATTACAATAGTCAATTTAACATAGTGAAAAGGGTAGTTACCAAAGTAGTCTTCAAAACTCTTATTATGTCTTCAAAACACTAGTATCAAATTGGTTTAAATGCTATTCTTCTAGAGGTCGGAATCAATTAGATGGCTTGATGTTTCATAAGTAGATTACGATGTGAAAGACTTTTATTTTTGAAGAAGATAGGTTACACGTGGCTGGATTTGATTTGTTTTTTGTTGTTGTTGATGATGAAGTGAACTACATCAACTTTAACAACTACAACTTGTAGCTTTCCTCGCCACCATTACACTTTCTAATGCCATTGAGGGATCAAGATGGCTTTTATTAGTCAAAGTATCCAGTAAACTAATCGAAGTCAATATTATTGACTATCTTAAATCTGAAGACCGGTTTGGTTTGATTTGTTTGGATTAAAATTAGTAAAATTTCGGTTCAATCTTTTGGTTTATTCTAATTTCAGTTTAAACATAGTTTAGTTTATGATGAATAATCTGATTGTGATTTATGTTAATTTGATTTTGGTTTAATCCAAATTTCATTTGATTTGGTTTACTTCTGGGTTTAATTATGGTTTAGTAAACTATAACTGTCTAAACCAACAAATCTTTGTTTAAATGACAAGTAATTGTCCGCCACCTCTTGTTTGGTCAGCTGGTTCCCGGACATGGTTAGATTTTATTTTTTCGACTAGTGGTTTGAACTTGTAACTTTTTTGTAAGAAAAGTCTCCACAAACGGTGTCGATTGTGCGGGTTAAAACGAGTACATACTCTTAAAAGTGAAAAAGGAAAAATATTTTAAAAGATTTTATTAATCTCGAGAAGTAAACTAGCAAATTACAAAGAATGTTTTGTTTTTAATCTCGAAACGAAACTATAGATTTCTCTATTGTTAAGCTAGTCTAGGTTCTTCGAGTTAATTGTCAATCCCTCCAAAGATTTTTGAGTTTCTTATTTATACTTGAGACTGATCTTCAGAATATGAGAAATATTTTTTTTAATTCTCGTTCGAGAATATTGTTAAGTTACCTTAAATCTCGGTCAAGATAAGGAAAGATCGATTCCATATCTCTATTTTCTATATTCAAGAAGATGTCGAGCTATGTTTCCATTTTTCAGAGCTCAACATTGAGCTTGATGTGCCTTACAAATGATGGGCTGCTTTCCGGTTGTCCCGGTTTGGATTGATTTGTTGCTGCTTTATTCCGTTTCGATGGGATTGTGCTAAATCCCTCCCCTACAGTATCCAATAAACTAATCAAAGTCGATGTTATTCACTCTCCTATATCTAAAGACCGGTTTGGTTTGATTTATTTTGAATTAAAATTAGTATAATTTTGGTTTAATCTAATTTCTGTTTAAACTTGGTTGAGTTTATGTTAAATACTCTAATTGTGATTTAGTTTTGATGTTTGAGTTTGGTTTAATCCAAATATAATTTGATTTGGTTTACTTCTAGGTTAATTATGGTTCATTAGTAAACTATAATTCAAATTGGATGATTTAGTTAGGATGTGGTTTGGTTACCGATTCAGTTTAGTTAAAATGATTTGAATTCTTAACTCAATTATTAAAATGGTTGCGAAGAAATATATAAATAAGAAAAGTTTAATGTAAGAGCATGCATGGGTGGGAGACTCTCACAGTTTCTCAAATATATTATTTTAATGTAATTTAATTTTTTATTTAAATATTAAATCATTAGAAAAGAATAACCAATTATGTAAAAACTATAAGATAATTGATTGTGTGTTTGTTATGAAGAAAATTGTACATCATTTTATACAGGATGAATGGAATATTTCGAAATCGTAATCTCTACAATCACTCCTAAACACACGCTTAACATTTATGTCCAATAAAAACACATGTGAGTACTAGAGTCTCTGAGACTAAAGCCTCTCAAATGAAAATCTCTAGTCTCTCTCTCTCTCTCTCTCTCTCTCTCTCTCTCTCTCTCTCTCTCTCTCTCTCTCTCTCTCTCTCTCTCTCTCTCTCTCTCTCTCTCTCTCTCTCTCTCTCTCCTTTTAATTATTTTACTAATGTTGGGATGTTCTAAGTTAAGTTTGGTTCTGTGTGAAGGGTTAATGGTTCATTGTGTTAGGATTGTTATTTGTTCATTAATTTGAATTGTTTAGGTTTGGTATACATATCGAGATATGGGAGTTAAACCATCAAAGCCACACACAAATTAATATGTCTCACGACGACCACTTTTAGAGTTCACTTGTATGACTGTGAGTTGGTCTGGGCATAATATAATCGAACCAAGCCGAACCGAAGTTTGGCAAGGCTCGGTTTGACTTTGGGTTGGAGATGAAATCGATCCGTAATTTTGATATTTAGTAAGGTCTATTACTAATGAAGATTTTTTTTAGTCTACCGACTAAACTCTTTGAACTAGTTACAAAGCTTATATTTTGCGACATATCTCTTGTCTCAGTCTCTTTGTTGAGATATCAGATAGGCATTTTAAAGATGAGTTAGATTACATTAAAACATCTCTGTTTGTGATTTTTTATCCAATGACTATATTTTTTTGGTCATGTACTCTTGTTCATTTTCTTATTTCAAACTAGTTAGTATAACAAACAGAAAATATGATTCGTGGTCTCTTTTTCGTGGGCAGCCAATACGCTTTTCGCTTAAGGAGTTTAATTTTATCATTATCCCACTGACCATTGGAAGATCAGGAAGAAGGTACGAGCAGGTGGACTAGGATGTTGAAGTCCAAAAATTATCCATCTTTAAAAAAATATAGCAGAAATTATGGCCTAGGTTAATAATTTTAAGTTTAAAAAAAAAATTATTTCCATAATTTTCTAAAGCTTTTTTTTCTAATGCCTGTGAAAATAATTGAACCATCTCGTTTGAGTAATGAGAGATAAGGTTTAGGGAGGCCTTTTTATAACCAAAAATATAATCCTCTAGGTCTCATTAAGTTCGTAGGCCTAAGTTGGCTAAATGGGAACAATGATTCTTGTACAATTTTAGGACCGTGAAATAAGAGGAAGAACAGAACGACAACGAGTTCGTTCCTTGCTAATTCCAATCCGCAATTCCTCTCTCTATATTTCATTTCCCGTTCATATTATCCATTTCATGTTCCCGTTTCCCATCTTCCATCACTCCAAGACTTCAGTTGTGACCCACTGCCTTTATCCTCTACTTCTCTCTACTCCTTTCCTAGTGTTATAACTTGTAACTCACCTCTTGGTTGATCCCTATCTTTTTCCGAGTAGAAGGCGTCACATTTGGTTTAAGAAGTGTTGGGAATTCCCAATTCTCGGTAATTATCCAATATTCCGCGTGTTATCACATATAGTATAAGGTGAGTTAGCATCCTATCAAGGATAAAATATTCATAAGCGTGTGATTTCCATGGTTCATAGGCTCTTCTCTAAAGCATAGATTGAATCTAAAGATACATATGCGTAAGGTTGCTTCTTATAACCATATGTTTTCGATGCTTAACTTGTTGACAAATGTGACAAAAAGACTAGAAACTTGTTGACCCTATATAAATACAAGGAATACCAAGATGCCTTGACCAGAAAAAACATATCTAAAACTCACAAAGATTTGGAGAGTTGGTGGTGTGTTGCGATGCGTTAGACAAAACGGACCAACAAAATATATAATTCATGGATTACTATCAAGTGGAGTTTTACCTCGAGAAGTAACATCATATGATGAGACAAGGACATTTAATGTGCTTATGTTGGTATATTTTTAGAAATGATATGTTGCATTGTATAGTTCTAGTCTCATCATAATACACATATATAATAAAGAAACTAATTGATAAGTTTAACACGATACAATACTTATGCTGTGTATTTAAGCACAGTGTAATAAGCCCATATGAAGCATGTAATTTTTAAATTATGTTCTTTTTGGTTTAATGTTAAATTTGTACAAACTTAATTTAAACAGACAATCCATTAGCTCTTAAAAGGAGAGATACCGAAAGGAACGTTTTTAAAAGAATTATAATGGGTGCGAGAAACAACCAAAATAAGACTAAGCTAGGGATGGAGGGTAAGCGGATCCTTGGAAGGAAATGAGAGAAGTTGATCACACATTGTACGATCAATTGATGATTTGATAGAGGTGGTAGAAGAGGAGACCATTTTGAAAATCCTAGCATTCCTCTCCTTCCATATCATGTAGGCTAGAACTTGGATAAGTGACCTTGTAATCGAAATAAATGAAGCTCTAGGAGGGGTCATAATCTGAGCAATCTAGGTGGATATAGAGGTCAAATCAAGAAGAAGGTCTGGTCATAGTATTGAAGACAAAGAAACCCATAATGATCTGCTAAACTCGCAAGCAAAAAAAAAAGATGTTCATGAGATTCTTCACTTGGAGGAGCAGAGAACATACATGAGGGAACTGCCATTCCCCATCTGCAAAGTCTGTCTCTAGTAGATAATCGACCAAGATATACAAGCCGTAGGTTGAAAGAGAATCGAGGCACAACTTTAAACCAAACGGTTGTTGTCCAGTTTAATGTTAGAGAAGAATCCGTAATTGCTCTCATGTTCCTTTGGAGGAAAAAGTTATGAGGTACATACTAGATGTCAAATTAGTTTTAAGTGAATAACCACCTCAAAGTCTTCAAGAAGCCTAATACCAAGACAAGACCCCCTTCATTCTTAGGCTTGCAAACATCAACCCATGCCACACGAGCATCCTTAACAAATGAGGTGGAATTTCTCCAAAGGAAAACTGAGCATAAAGAGCCTAGTCTTTTATAGAACTTTTTATGAAGCACAAAAACACTACTCCACTTTATAAAAGAGGTGTTTAAATGCATAATAATATTTATTATTTTGTTAGATTGAGTATATATTGCAGTTTAGAATAGTTTTATATATAATACCCTTTGCATTTTAGATATAATTAAGCACTTCAAATTGCTTAAGACTGATAATTACTTGATCGAATAGGAGAGACCAGTAGTCTATTTTCTCTATTTGAAAAAGAATTATAACAATACCAATAACAATAACACATAGATTACAAAAGAATTTAAAAGAATTTAAAAATTTCTTTTTGATGAATATGATTTTCGTAAATGTTAGATTCCCAAAACTTGTAATGGATTTTTTTTCCATTAATTTCATTGAAATTTGCAAGATTTGTTTAGTAAAATTTTGATATAACTGATTGATATGTATATATATATACCTCGCCAAAGGAAGTCAAACCGACATTTCGTTGGAAGAAAACAAAGTATAAAAGCAAAAAAAAAAAAGAGAGATTGTAGGCGAATCTCTAGGAAACAAAGAAGAATGGAATGGCAAAGAAGAAGAATCCCAAACCCTTGATTCCTCCAAATATTTTTGCTCATGCAACTCTTGACAAACCCTCTTAGAACCTTTCAGGATCTGTTCCACCCACTAAAGCCACTGCCGATTTAGTTTCTTCAGCTGTCTCTTTGGCGGCTGAAACTCTTCCTCCTCTGCTCCTCATGCTTCAGCTGCTGTGGTAAAGTTGTCCAAGGATGCCTCGATTTCTGTTCCTGTTCCAGATCTGGATCCAAAATCTTCTCTACAGAGCTCACAATCGACGGAGGCCGAAGCAATCAAATCTCCTCCGTGTATTGCACCTCCGGCTCACTCCTATGCTAGTCTGGTTAAGGATTCTTCTCATCTCGAGCCTACAGGAATTCCAACAGAACATGTGTTGTGAGTTCCCTTTATCTTAAGAAGTTCATCTTTGCTTAATTCCATGGCCACCCCTCCTGACATGGGATGGATTATTGGAGTGATAAACACTTTACGGGTAACCTCAGGTCCACATATCTTTGTTCACAAAATTTGACCGGGTACCTTTCTACTTCGAGTCACCAACCCTCGGAAAATAGCTATTCTTCCCAACAAAACCTTTGGAATATTGGTGGGTATCCGATGTTTGTTGCTCCTTACTCTCCACAGGTGGATCCAGAGAAGCCTCCGCTTATCAAAGCAATTGTAACGGTAAAAGTTTTTGGCGTTTCTTATTTGTTGTTTCACAGGGAGAGTCTAACTCGTATTGCAACAGGGGCTGGTCATCTGGTTGCTCTCCTCTTAGAAACTGAGCGTAAGGAATTATTTGAAGTGACAAAAGTTGTTGTCAAAGTAAATCTCCTTAAATCTCACCCTCAAAAGTGATTTCCGACTTTAGTAATGTTAGAGAATTTGAGACTGATGTCTCATATCCTTGGCTTCCTCCTGAATGTGAAGATTATAAGGAATTTGAGCATAACTTTACCAATTGTTTGAGAAATCCAGCTCCTACCTACTATAAGAGGAACATGCCGAGGTCTAAAATCAGACTACCACCTCCTCATAGATCACATTAAAGGTCTAGCGAAGGTCACACCCGAACTCCTCGCTCTAAGCCGCAGTCTACACTGTCTCCAATTACCCCGTCAGGTTTAGTTGCAGACTCACAAGCTGCCGTTAAGGATCCACAAATTTCTCCCTCATCTCAAGATAAACCAACTGTTAATCCATTTGTCTCGGCTCCTGCTACGACTAAAGTTAAGGTTGAGGATCCTCCTTTCTTCCTTGTTACTCTAAGGAAGAGTGGCCACAAGGCCACATAATTCTTTTGAACAACCCATTAGATGTTTGGAACGTGCGCGGTTTGAATAGAGAATCGAGACAAGATATGGTAAAGGAATGGATTACTATTCATAGATCTCCTTTTGGCTCCTTTTTGGAAACACACCTACGGCCAATTAATACAAGAAGAGTGGAGAGAGAAATTCCGGTTGGTTGGAAGGGTCATCCTACAGCCTAGGTGGTTTTTGTATGGGATCCTAGAGTTACTTTGATGGTGTACATGGCTACTGCCCAACTGGTTACTTGTGGGATTTTCCTAGAGGTTGAGAAGTTAAACTTTACTGTTTCTTTTGCATATGCTTTTAATCATGTGGAGCGGCGGCTAGAAATTTGGGAAGAATTAAGATCTTTGCATTCTTCTACTCCAGTGTCAAGATCTCCTTGGGCAATCATTAGTGACTTCAATCAAATCTTAAGAACGGCCCACCACTCTAACCATCCATACTCTGTAGTAGATACTTCAGGTAATAAGGAGTTTGAGTTAGCTCTCAGTCTAAAAATCTCCATCCAAGGGGCTGGTTTTTACTTGGTGGAATTACAGCGTCTCAAACCCAATCGCCTAAAGAATTCATTATGCTCTCATTAACGATAACTGGGCCACTAGTCTCCCCAATGATTTTGCCAATTTCTTGAACCAAGGTAGTCAGATCATGCTCCCTGCTTGTTCACTGTTCCATTTCTTGCAAGGAGATCTTCTAAGCCCTTTATGTTCTTCCAGCATTTGACTGACCATCCTCAATATATAAAATTAGTGAGCTCTAAATGGTCTCCAAGTCATATTCAAGGTTCAACTCAGTTTAAACTATTTTGCTCACTCAAGCTTCTAAAGCCTACTCTCCGAACAAGAAAAACTTTAGCGGTATCACTAACTGGGTAAAAGATCAGAAGCATTGTTACTGAGCTCCAAAAGCAGCTCCTTACATACCCTTTTTCGGGTTTTGCTGTGGGAGAGCATAATGAAAGAGAAAAGTGGCAGTTCCTTCTTAAAGCTAAGGAAAAGTTTTGGAGGCAAAAATCGAGTCATACGGCTTTACGTTGGTGACAGAAACACGTCTCTCTTTCATAATGTAGTGGTCCAAAGAAATTCTAAAAATCATATATACTTTCTTAGAGATATAATGGGAGGAAGCTGGTTTCTACATCTAATATTAAGGACCATGCAATTCAGTATTATAAGTCAATACTTGAAGTGAAAAACCTTGCCTATTTCTCCATGTTAGTTGGGTTTCTTGCTAGGATTAGTGTCTTCCAGATGCTCCTCATCTCAGGCTCAATGCTTGGATAAACTAGTAACTGAGGAGGAGATTTGCTTTGTTCTCTTTGCAATGCCTCTCAAAAAAATTCCAGGCCAGATGGTTTTTCTATTGAGTTTTATAGATCCTCCTGGAGTATTGTCAGTTCGGATCTTGTGGAGGCGGTTCTAGAATTTTTGGAAATATAAGGCTCTTAAAAGATCTAAATTCCACATCGCTTGCTCTCTTACCAAAGACCCCTGAAGATTCGAACAAGTTAGAGCCTCTTCTCCATCAATGCATTTCGCCAAACCAGGCTACCCTCCTCAAAGAAAGGAGCTTGAGTGAAAATATGTTGCTTGTATCGGAGGTGATTCACCACTATAAGAAACCATATAATGTTAAGAGTACTATGAATAAAGGTTGATATCAGAAAGGCTTTTGACACTGTTTTCTAGGACATTGTGCTAAAGCTTTTGGGATAGCAACAATTTTCTCTTTTATTCAAAACTTGGGTTAAGGAGTGCATCTCAACACCACAGTTTTCAGTTTTAATAAATGGCGATCTTGCTGGATTTTTTGAAGGGATAAAAGGGTTGAGACAGGGTGAACCTCTATCACTTTATCTCTTCATTATGATTGTGAAACCCATTTCAGAATGCTAGACGAGGCTGCAAGGAACAAGAGATTTGAGTTGCATCCGATGTATGAATCTCCTTTTCTCACTCACCTCCTATTTGCAGATGATCTGCTTCTATTTTCCAATGGTTCAAGAGAATTAATTAGGAGACTATGTGATGTGTTAGCAAATATCAGATCCTTTTCTGGCACATGAATGTTGCAAAATCTGAAGTGTTTTTCTCAGGGTATTCAAATGAGGAAATAACATCTTTGAGTGATTTGGCGGGTATTAATCTTGCTATCTTCCCAACTAGGTATCTTGGCTTCCTCTTTCTCCTAAGAAGTTGAATTTTGCAATTCTGCAACAATTTCTCGAGAGAATCACAATTAAACTTCACTCATGTACCACCAAGTTTCTCTTCTATGCTGAGAAAATTTGGCTTATCCCCTCTGTTATCTATGTGATGGTAAACTTATACCACAAATGCCAGTGTAGTAGTCATTGTAGATATGATTGTAACAAGCTCTGATACAACTACACTTACATTGTTGTGTCAACAAATTCTCAAGTTACTCCAACGAAATATACTACCACTTCCATTGTCTTTACATGTGTTGAGGCTGCTCGAGTAACTCCACCAACAATTTCTTCACCTACTTTTAAGTTAGTTCAAACAAAAATCTACATCTCATGTCGTTTTCCTCCATTACAGTGATAACTGTCTTTGCTCTCCCAAAATCAGATTTATTAGTTAACGAAGATTTGCAAGGAACTCTCTTTGGTAACAACCAGTTTGCCGCCTTAGACTCGAGAGATTATTCAAGAAATGAAATTGGTGATCTATGAAATCCAATTAGGCCTATTTAAAAAGTATAAAAAAAAATCATTCAACTTTAGTAGGAAAGCGAGGCAAAAGGGGACGTGGTAGTCGTGGCGGTCGCAGTCTTATAGTTTAAACGTTAATACAATATACATAGATATCAAATGAACTCATATTGTATTATTGTTTTGTATTATATTATTAGGTGGATGACTTAACTCTTATGGCTCAGTTAGTAAGACGCCAAAAGTACCAAATTACATAAACATCATAAGTTTTAATTAAAAGAAAAGCACATTATTATTTATTCCAAGATAATACGCGTACCAACGGTGTATTATCCTTTCTTGCAAAGTATATCCCATCGATTCTGGCAGCCCATACGCGTAGCTGACCACATCGAGGAATAAGTCTTGGCCCTGCTTTGTATACTTCAACATCAAATGAATACTCCATGTTATTGTTAGGTCCTTGCCTTAAAATGCAATTCCACGTTGTTAAATTGGGTATTTCATCATGGAATTCAATTGTAAATGGAGCTCCATGGAAGCTTACTGTTTTTACGCCTAAATCGTCATCTCTGGAATAACAATGATATTCAAGAATACGTTCAGGAGCGAGTTGGTTAAGAATTTCTACACGGTTTTTATCGCAAGCTTGATTTAGCACAAAAAACATAATAGTAATTAACACGAAAAATATGGGATGCTTCATTTTTTGGATTTAAAACCACTATTGGAGTAATAATATGACATCAACATGTAGTATTTATAAATTTCTTGTGTGGATCGGAAGACGTTTTTTATTTTAATTGCTCAATAATCTGTTTATGACTTTAGATAAATTTAAACGTAAATATGAACAGTTAAACCTTTAAAGCCTTTAGCTAAATTTGAACGTATATATGAACCAATTATACCTTTTTATGGTTTTTAGCTAAATATAATTAAGTATTCTCTTAAATAAAAAATTTGTGTGTGGCCTTCTTTTTGACAGGTGTCATTCTTTTCAGATCCAAATACACTATTATCTATTGTCATTAAATTTAATTATCTCATTATACTAAAAATATATCCGAGAGACACATTTTCTGTATTTTTTTAACTTTATTTCTCATAATTTAAAGTTTATTATATAAAGATGAATGCTAAAATAAGTTCAAGATATAAAAATATGCCATTTTTGCATAAAAACAATTACATAATAGTTTTTGTTACATTTATATATCTTTAATAGTATCTGACAAAAAAAAACAAATTTCTCTCCTTATATTCTGTAAGAGACACATTTTTCTTCATTTTTCATTAATTTAAAATAATTAAGCTTAAATTAGTTTATAAATTTTAAAGTAATTTAGAAATTTTTAGAAAAGGATTTCACTAATCTCTATCTCTCTATTGGAACACTTGACACTTCTATTTTATAAATAATAGCATATAATTAAATTAAAAATAATCACCTAATAAATACAATTGTCAACGCTCCAAACTGTAATTCTTTTTAAAGCTAACAAAACATAAAGTTATAATTCTCTTTAATCCTGACAAAACGTATACATGCATGTATATAAACTAATTACCGTCTTAAAATCCAAATAATTCCTCCTAGAGTGTGTAACGTGTGTGCCCATGCATTAATGACGTCCAATACACACTTCAACGTAAGTAGAACACAAGAAAACAATTTTCTGTGATAAAGAACTAATACATGAACCTCCGGTAACGTTGATAAGGCAATCCACTTGCATCCAAATATCAAATCAGAAGAAGAAGCACCATCGTGGATTTTACTACATACGAAGAAACTTCATCGCCATCATACGTAGCTTTATTAGTTTTCCCCGTATAAAGACACATTTTGCAAAATCGGCTTTTTCATACATACACTATATCATTATGCTGAGAATTCATATATAAAGTATATAGATGTGCTACAACATACACTAATTAAATAATAATTAGAATATCAGACATAAACTTAACATTTTATGCTAAAACATATAAAATCATTATCACCGTTAGTCAACTACTAATTCATGTTGACGTAGCAAACACGAATCTCACAAAAAAAAAAATGTTTTAGCATTTGATGGGATTCAAACCTCTTAACTCTAGGTCAAATATGAGATACATAACAAACTGAACCAAACTATTTTATCAGTTAAGTTTTATGTGCACATAATTATATATAGTTTAACCAATCCAAAACTTTTAATCAATTTTAAAACACGAAAATAGTAAATAATAATTAAAATTTTAAAATTCTAAACTAATATCCATTAAATTATAATAAATCAAATAAAAAAAAATAAAAAAAAATTTCACCCCGAATATATAGAAAATCAAACTATTTCAATATAGATATGACTTTCATGCCTAAACCCTTGGCTCGTCTCGCCACCTCCGTCCCGACTTTACCGAAACCCATCACGGTCAAGGTTTTTCCGACGAGGTTAGGTGAAAATCAAACTATTCGAGAGTGATACACCTGAACTCGTCGGAAAAACCTCAGTCGTGATGGGTTTTCGATAAAGTCGGGACGGAGGTGGTGAGACAAGCCAAGAATTTAGGCATGACCGTCATATCTATATTCAAATAGTTTGATTTTCTATATACTCAGGGTGAATTGGTTTTATTTTTTTATTTTTTATTTTTTATTTAATATAATATAAATTAATGGATATTAGTTTAGAATTTTAAAATTTTATATACTATATACTATTTTTCGTTTTTTAAAATTAATTAAAAGTTTTAGATTGTTTAAATTATATATAATTATGTGCATGTAAAACTATACTTATAAAAATGTTTGGTTAAGTTGGTTATGTATCTCATATTTGGCCCAAAGTTACGGGGTTTGAATTCCATCAAATGCTAAAATATGATTTATTTATTTTTTACGAGATTTATTTTTTGCCACGTGTTTGTCACGTCAGCATGAATTAAAGATTGACTAACCGTGTTTGTGATTTTGTATGTTTTAGCACAAAATATTAAGTTTGTCTCTGATATTCAAATTATCGTTTAAATAGTATATGTTCTAGCACGCCTAAATACTTCATGTTTGAATTCAAAATGATTAATGATATAGTGAATGTATGAAAAAGCCAACTTCCCCAAATATTTTAGCTCCATTTTTTAAAAAATAATTTTTTATCCTTTAAATATTTTTGTGCCATTGTTATATAATATGTTATTATTATTTTAAGAAAAATTATGCTTCTCGTACAAAATATGAGTTGTTTGTTTATATAAAATGATTAATTTATTCCATCCATAACAACATGTAATGAAGAAATAAAAATGAAAATATCCGTGCATGGGCTCTCCTCTAGTTTAAATATGAATATGAATTAATTACATTAATTATATTAAATGAAATGAATTAATCTTAAAAACTATAGTTTTCCATAAATTACAAACAGACAAACAAAATATTTATGATATAAAAATTTCTTGAAAATGTATTATATTAACAATATTCATAATATTTGGACTAATAAGGATTGATGTCGGATTTGCTTATTCTCTCACCATTAGTTTCCCACACCAACACATCTTATGTACACCTACCGATCTTTCTCTTTTAAGGGCACTAAATGATCCACTCAACACTCTAGATACATTACTCATTTTAACCTAAAAACAAAATAAAGAAAGAATGAAAATCATATATAAGAAAATCGCAAATCACCACGAAATCGAGCTTAAGAGTATCAAATATAGGAAATAGACTACGTAATTTCAACATATAACAATATACTTACACTTGATTTTGAAAATTTGAGTTAAGATTAATCGATTTTGTAAAATCGCTTTTAGGGTTTAAGTTTATCGATTTGGGGATTTATGGTGGAATTGTGTATTTTAGGCTGATTGGATATTTTAATTGGGTCGGTGTTTAGGACGAAACAGGTTTTTTAGATTTTTTTCATGGTGAGGTATGACGGTTTCGATAATAAACCGTCGAAACCTACATATATTTGTGGTACTCAGATTTAGAACTTTCTACACAGAGATATTTAGGTTTCGAACTTCCGTGACAGAATTATTGAGAACGAGGCCATAATTTGGAAGATGCTTGGTGCTATATGATAGACCTTAGGAGGATATAGATTGTCAACCCTAGTATTATTAAGACACAGCTTGTGTAATCTAATAATGATTTCGAAGCTACCCATTAACCCACAAATTTTCAGTTTTTTTCTATAATGGTTGTCAATTTAAGGTTGATTTCACTTTAAAAAATTTAGTAGTCTTTGGAGGTTGAAATTTCGTGTTTTACATTGGAAGTGTAAAATTACTTGTAAGAAATGATCATATGGATATATTGGTTGCTTAGGCTTGTAATCAATACGTTGTTATGGCTTTTGAAAAGTAATAAGTCTAATTTGGTGTTGGAGGTTTGGTTTTTTGGGGTATATCATCTCTTTTTGTTTCAGATGTGTATAAGGAGAGACATATTCTCCTTTTGTTATAGATGTATGTGCATGAATTTTTTTTCAGATTCTATTGTACTTATTATTCAAAGGGGTTGATTGTTTGAGCATTTAGAAAGGCATAATGTTTTTTAACATCCAATCATATATAATACCAAAAGCATAAAGATAAGCATTTAATTAGCTAACATGCTCGGTGGGGGAATGCTTTGTGATGAAGCATTTCCTAAGCATTAAGTCTTATTTTGACATAAAGACAAAAATACCCTTACTATATTTATTAAGTTTTTTTACAAAAACTAATATAAAAATTATTATAAATTTTTATTCATAAGATTTTTTTTGAGATTTAATAAGAATTTTCTCTTTTATAAATATGAGACTTGTATGTTTGTATGATATTTGTAAAACCATTGAAATATTTATTTGTTATAATTTTATTTACTTATAAATATTATAGTTTATATGTTCATATAAAATATAAGTATTCTATTTTTATGTTCATATGATATTTTTATAACGACATATAATTTAAATATTTAGTTTTTTGTAGATTATATACTTTCACCTTAATATGTTTGTAGTTTCACAAATTTTATATTGACAAATTAGTTTTATATTATATAATTATGTCTGTTTTGGTAATTTACATTATATATCTAATACATCTACCAATCATATAATTTTAACATAGCTTACAGGTTCAGCAGCATAATGCTTATGCTGCTTAATGCTACTGCTCTACTATGAGTTGTACCAATCAAGCCCAAAATAACTGAAATATGAGTGATTGCTTACTTCGTAAATTACCTTCCAAAAATGACATTTCACCTACGGATTTAAATTTTTCTATTTTTCACTTTAAAATCCATTCAAATCCATTGAAAATATAATGTAGATTTTGAAATTTAATAATAAATCATTAAACGAATATCACATCGTTTTAATTAGTATTTACAAATGATAAAAACAATAATAAGTATTTACAAATGATATAAAAATCTTTTCTAAAATCAATGATTGAATAACACATGATTTTATTTGAATTTCCAAATCCATTAAAATTTTTGAACCAATAAACCCCCCTAAATGTGTATTATCTTAATTGTTGTGCATTACTGTTTCCTACGTCAGCATTATCTACTTAAGTTTCTATACTTTTTCATGTTAATGGGACTTTCACTCAAATGAGTAACGACTTTACTAAATATGATGCATAACGTCATTTCTTTGATGCGGACTACAAATATGTTGATTCCAACTCAACCGGAGCTTTGTGTTTGTCGCTCTGTTTCTCTTATTGGAAATCAACATTTTTCTTCCTTCGATTTCACCAGGTTTTTATGTTTCGTTTCGCTGATTTTTTTACATTCTTCTAGCTGCTACAGAAGTGGTGTTTAGGTTACATAGCGGCGGTACCGGTGGAGGACAAAGGAATGTGTTTTCTCTTCTTTTTAAAAACGTAGTGTTTTGTTTAGGGGTGGGCATATTAACCAAACTGAACCAAACCGAACCGAACCAACCGACCCAAACCGAGCCAGAAAATTTACTCCAACCATTTGGTTGTGTTTCTTCTCAACCCGAACGGTTCAGTTTGGTTCGGTTTAAAACCGAACCGAACCAATAACCTAATGTGTTTATTTAATTAAATAGTTAATTAATCTATAATATTAATACCTTTAATTAATCAATTAAATAGAGTTAGTTTAATTATCTCTAAGACACTAACCATAGGTTCTTTAACCATGTTACACATGAAACAAAAACATTTTGTATGTTAATATGTTAGTTTAATTATGTTACGTTGTTGCTTGTTAAGTTTCTTTCATTTTCTTTTCTAATTACATTTGATTTTAATATGTAATTAAAATCAAATGTAATTACAGATTTTTATTTTGGTTTATTTGAATTATTCAATTTACAACTTATTGCTTATTTTCAATATAAAAATTACGTTGATTAGTTTTTTTAATAACCGAATTAAAACCAAACCGAACTAAAACCAAACCAAACCAAACCGAACAGAACATAAACCGACCCGAACACAAACCAAACCAAACTAACTTTGGTTGAGTTTGGTTAAAGTTTTATTAAAACCGAATTAATCGAACCGAACCGAACCCGAACCAAACCCGTTTATAAAATCTTTTTATTTAGATTATAATCTCGTTTGGTTCGGGTTCGTTTATAAAATCTCGTATAAACGAGATTATAATCTAAATAAAAAGATTTTATATAAATAAAAAGATTGTACAAAAATCTCATAATATTAAATAAAAATAGGTTTAAAAAAAATAGATGTTTTACCAATAGAATGAAGTTGAATATATGATGGTGATTTTGAAGAAAAGTGTTCTGTTGAGAAAATATGAGACTACTTATTTGCTTATATAGAGTTAAATATTTATAAAAAAATCTTTAGAATTAGAAATTATCTTTTGTTTCTATAGAATTCAATATTTACAATTTTTTTCTTTAGAATTAAAAAAATTATTAATTATGCAAGTTTACTTTTTTAAGAAATAATAATTTTTATATTTTGCTTATAGAATTTTCATTTCCCGAATGGTAATTAATTATTTTTTGTATAGTTAGTTTCCTTCAAATAATGTTTTGACATATTTTCATTTTTCACACGTGTCAAAATTTTGAAACGATGAAAATGACACATGTTGCGATCCCGTGAGTTAGCAACTTTTAAAATTATACTTTATATAATAAGATAGGGTCTGATTTCTATTTTTTCACAAAACTAAGATTCTTAAATCCCACAAAAAAAATGCAAGGGTTTTTATATTGTTTTTGGAAAAGGTTAGGGTTTTTATTTTGTTTCTGGAACAGGTCACGGTTTTTCTCACCATATCTCTTTTGTCTGGGTATCCGCCAAAATCATCCATTGAAACCTAAATAGATAAGAAAGAAAAAAGAAAAAAAAAAAGATCAGAATCACAACCAATGAGAAGCATGCAGAATA
The DNA here is from genome assembly GCA_004349715.1 of Crucihimalaya himalaica. NCBI lineage: Eukaryota > Viridiplantae > Streptophyta > Magnoliopsida > Brassicales > Brassicaceae > Crucihimalaya > Crucihimalaya himalaica. Next base: position 174,125 of record SMJT01000161.1, on the reverse strand, counting down.
TGGATATGGATATGATTATGAGGTTTTGGGGCTGAAAATCGCAAGATGTTATGCCGTGGGGTGAGCGATTGCTGACATCGATTGGAGGAATCCGATGTATGTAATTTTTCATCTTCTTGTAGAAGTTGAAAATGGCTATTAATGAAATTCAACAAGTTACAGAATTGTGTGTCATCTTACAACACAACTTTGCTTGCACAAGATTCAATTAGCCGTCCGCATCAAACCTGCTTTCAGGTTCTAGTTGATGAAGACCGTATTGGCAGTTTGGATTTGACGATTCCTAAACCTAAAGTAAACATTGTTTCTTTTCTTTTATATATACAAGTAGACTATAAATATATCACTTGCTAATTAATTATGTTGCAGCTGTGACCACCCAAAGAGCCCGTCATATATACCTCGGGATAGTTTTTCAGTGGATAGACTCCTTGTGTGATCTGGTGCTGCCGCCGATTACGTGTTTATACACTATATGTTGTGTGTTTGATGACAAGATCCATTTTCAAATGTGGATCAGATAATAAACTAGTTACATTGTGTCTTTTGAATATTAATTTCAAAGATCTGTTTTATGCGGTTTTTGTACGTTTAGAATCCAAGAAGAAAAACCAGCCACCGTGACCACCGATAAACCAATTGAAGAGTCAATCATCTAAGTTTCTCTACCGGAATCCATTGTGTCGTCGTTGGTGTTACATCTCGTCATGCCTATGGAGGAGACAATTGGGCTTTTCATTCGAATTGAGGTATGAAACTTTTTAAATGAAGAATTTTTAGTATTATCTATATGTTTGTTTAATTTTGTAACGATAGTAATCATGGCTCAGTGGTATACTGACTTTGTAGGCTATCACCAAGTTCATGTGATCATCAAACCAGAGTTTTAGATATTTTCTGACTATTTATTTTGATTTTGAAGTTACGTTTTTGTTTTTACTTTATTGGTTTTCGTCTTTTAGATTTGAAATCAGAATCAAACTAATAATATTATCATACTTATGATTTTGATATGATGAAAATAATGCTATAATTATGAAGGTATGATGAAGAAATCGATGGATTAATGGTTAACTCATGAACCCATTAAAATCCAATTCATTTAACTTATCAACTCACTAAACCATCAACTCATTTTAACTCATCAATTCATATGATCCAAATATTTAAACCATAAGAGTTGATGGATCGGATCGAGTTGGGTCAACCTATAAGATTTGATCTATTTTGACATTCTTGGTCATGCACATGCAATTTGTATTCTATTGAACTCTAGAAATATTTTTATTTATAGTTAAAAATAATATAACATTTATATTTTTATTTATAGTTAAAAAAAAATATAACATTTGATAAATTAATTTGTATTTTAGTGATATATATTTAATAAATATAAAGCATCATTGTTCCACTTTGAAACCGGTGTGATATTCATAATTAGATGAAAGGTAAAAAAAACTATTTTAATAAAATCATAGAAAAAGTGATAATTGTGTTCAATGACACTAGTAAATCCTCTATTCATAGGTGAATAAATTGTATATATTTAGGTCATATATTTTAATTTTTTATATTTCATAAGTTTTACTCTTTTATTATTTACGAAAGAATAATTTTCCAATTCAAAAACACAATGCATTTAATACAGAAGAAATTTTTATACATAAAATTTAATATTTCAAATTTAAAAATATATATTTATGGTAAGTATATACAATATTTGTATGTGTTTGGTTATTGGTTTTAAAATATTTAGAAAAAAAGACAGTAGAATTAAAAGTTTTTGGGCAAAAATAATAGGAGAATTAAAACCCGGAATAGGTCATTTTCAACAGGCATGATTCCTTACATGCTTTGAAAATTCTCATTCTTGTTGTATCGCTGTTTCCTTTTCAAGTTGTGTAACACTCTGATTTAAGTAATATGGTAATGCAGAAGGATAGCTTAAAAAATTGATTTGACCAAAGTGCACTTATCTTTTCAATCAAATATTTTTTATTATTGTTATTATTTTATTTACGCTTATTTAAAATTTTTATTACAAGTTTTATATTTTGTATACACATTTTATGTCACATAACGTTTTGGATAGAACGTTTTGGATACTTTTATACAATTGTATCATATAACAATTTGACAAAAAATGCTACATTCTTTTTTCTTACGGTTTCAATAATTGTAGCCACGGCTCTCTCTCTCTCTCCCTCTCTCTATATATATATATATAAAGTTTAAAATTTGGAAACAATAAACCGATATATATGTATATATATATAAATATGTTAATGTTTAGCTGTTGATGAATTTGTATTATAGAATTTTATATAAAATTTATCCTATGTAGAAAAGGTAAAATTGCCTATAATTTGTATTTTTTGTAAAAATAAGTGTTTTTAAAATGTGTTGTCAGAGCCCACAGCAAACCTCAGTGTACATGAGGAGTAGATCTGGGCATTCGGATTTTCGGATCGGATCTTTCGTGTTCGGGTATTTCGTGACTAGTAGTCGAGGATCCATTCGGATATTTTAAAAATACGGATTACGTTCGGTTCTGTAGTTTTTTCGGATTCATGTCGGTTTAGCATACCCAAAATATCCTGAAAGATCTAAAATAGTGGTTAAATTTTTAAAAATTTAGTTAAATTATGATAAATATAACTAAATTATTTTGGATATTTCGGTTATTTGGGATATTTTAATTATTTCGCTCCAAAAATAACTTATGATTTTGGATTTGTAATTTTGATTTTGAGTAGTCCAAAAATAATTAATATTTTGGGTATATAATTATATTCTGGTTATCCATTCGGTTCTCGGTTGTTTTCATATGATTTCGGTTCTTCGGGTGTAGAAATCTAGGATCCGTTCAGATATTTCTTAAGGTTTGGATCGAGTTCTTCGAATTGAATTCGGTTCAGAATTTCGGATTCATGTATTTTGTCTAGACCTAGGGGCGGATCTATGTAGTGGAAAAGGAGGGCAGCTGCCCCCGGTAAAATATCAATTTGTATTTTGTTTCTTTGATTTTAGTTAACATTTATAGGATCAACCTCTTGTATGCCCCAAAGCCTAAATCTCATTTCTATTTTGCCTCCGTTATAAAAATTATTTATTTTCATTTAATTTTAATCCAAAAACGAGTAAAAGACAACTAAACATTTACCATTTTACATATTTACGACCCAACCAGAGCAATCGGGTCGCAGATCCTAGATCCATCGGATCCAGTAAGGATCCAATAACCCAACAACAAAATTAAACCTAAGAGCATCTCCATTGGTGAGATCTCACCATTATAATATCAATATCTTTTCTATTTTTTATTTTGAGAGACTTACACCAAAATCATACCTCCATTGGTGAGAGACTCTATAGGTCTCTCAACAATATAATATTAATATTTTTATATTATTGTAACAAAAGTTTTTATATGTACAATGGGAAGAGATGAAGAGATGAAGACTATATAGGGAAAAATAGCCAAGTTTTCACAAAATAATCACAAAATAATTTAATATTTTTTTCCAGCTCAAAATAGATTAATTAAAATATGACAAAAAAATAAGATTTTGTATTAAATATAAAAAAATATATAAATTATTTTTTATCAAAATATGACAAAAATTATGTTTATGAATTAACATTTATAATCTTTTTTTCGTTTTATCATTGTATTAAGTAAAATAATATAAATCTAATATTTTATATTAACTTTAACTAATATTAATATAAAAAATATTATTTTAATTTAAACTTATGCATAATGAATCTTGAAATGTAGATAATTTTATTTTATGAATTTTAAAAATATAAAAGAATTAAAAATATTAACTTATAAACTATTTAATTGATATTTTAAACTATAAATTATTTGATTTATAAATAAAAAATGTTAACCACTACTAAATTGTCATGTGTAAGAGAGAGAGAGTTTCTCATGGGTTCTCCATTGAGAACCGATTCTTGCACTATTTGATTTAAAAAATATTATTTTATTTATTTTTAATTAGAGTCTCTATGTCAGATACTTCTATTGGAGGTGCTCTAAGTACTCAATTTTTTTTCCCTTCTTGACATCCCGCTTCTTGTCTTTCTTCTTCTCAACTTCAACTCTCCTTTGTTCTTCCTTCTTCTTCCTTTTTCTTCATCTCGATTTGAAAAGAACTTTGGATCCTCCTTCTTCTTCTTCTCTCGTTCTCTGATTCCGAGCACGAGAAACCAGTCTCCATCGGCTTTGAAAGGCCAAGATATATCGTTTGTTTGGTAGAGAGAAGTCTGCTCATAAGGTTCTCGGTGGTGGATCTGAAAATTGAGGTATTTTCTTTCCTAGCTCTGTTAATTGTTTATTTTTTAACAATACTTAATCTGTAATTTGAGGGTTTCGTAGGCAGAATCCTCTGTGTCTGAACAGTGTTGAACGGTGGCTATGAACGGTGTTGATATATCTGTGTCTAAGGGAGAATTTCATTGTCATTGGAAACTTGATTTGTTTGAACTTTGCATTTAAATCTTGGCTTGAATATGTTTGTTGATATAATTGTTTTGCTATATTTAGTATAATAGGTATTATGCCTCGCAGCTCGTACATACCACTCACAACAGTTTTTTGCTATACAACATCTTACCACCTATCTCGTCGGATCTGACTTCATTACCTCAAACTCAAAGCAATTCTTATACCCAGCCATTTCAACTAAAATTTGCACTTCTTCTTTGCTTCTAAATTCTTGGCCTACCACAATATTAAAACCATCTTTCCATGAAAGACTTAGAGACACATCTCCTTCTACACCAATATCATCGAACATTTCACGAACATCCACATTATAATCGTTTCCATCATTTTTCACCAACTCATTGAATCGTCATGATGATTCTCCTACATAATAAGTTAAGATAGTACCATGGCTAGCATTCACTCCACAAGTTGGAAAAATCACTTTATTACTTGCAACAATTTCCCGTGCCTTATCCTCTCTTGAACTTTGATCAATCCCGATATTTTTCTCAATCTCTAAATTTTGTTCGACATTATTGGTAACCTCCACATGCAAAACACTTCTACTCCTATCATTATCCACTTGCAATAAATAACACACAACATCTTCATCGTCAACAATCGTATATGGTTTCTTCAATTTTGTGCGTAACAATGGTGGAAGATAACTAATTTTCAGTTTGGTCGTAGCCTTATCTACCTTCATCTTGATGCATATTTTCTCAACCAACCTACAATATGATACATCATCGATCGATGTCTTCATATATATATAATATATTTGATTTCTTGAAATTCATTGTTTTTCCCTTTCACTTGAATAATATTCGTCACAATCAAAGAATATGACTGATAAATCACTCGTTTTGAAAAAAAAATTTCATTGCCACCTGAAAAAATGAACAAAAAAAAAGTGTCTGTAATTTTTTATTTTCCGCCCATCAACATAGTTGTAAAACAATATTGTACTAGTTGTACCAAAATTTTGTATTGCCCGACCCAACAACATAGTTGTACGTAGTCGTACTAGCTGTTCCACATCGAAAATATTTTCAATCTATAAATTTGAACATTTTAACTACAAATTCAGCATGTCTCATTCCATTAATTACCTACTTAGGACCATAATCGACTTATAAAACTAGTTTACTAACCTAAAAATAATCTACAATTATCTAAAACAAATCTAAAACAAACCTAAAACTAATCTCACATTTCAATATTTGGTTCATATATTAATATCTAATAATGTTATTGTCAAATTTAAGCTAATCTAGATAATTTTACTTTCAATTTTGACTTACATTGAGCTTCGCCAAGGAGAGAGTTATGAGTGTGAAGAGTGATCGAAGAAGAAGAAGAGAGGAGAGAGAATATTGAATATTGACACTTTGTGATTGGTTGTAAATTTTTTTTTTTCAAAATTTCTAAATTAAATATAATTAAAGAGTTGAAAGAAGGGCTGGGGTTTTAATGTTATATTAAAGTGGATGGGCAATGAGATTAGTTAGGGGCAAGTGAGGTTTCAAAAACATGAAAAATGTCATTAAAATCGTGAACTTAGGCCAAAATGTCATTAAAAGCATAAACTCGAGTGGACGCCAATTAAAGCATCATCTTTTGTTGACTTTCCAATTAAATCATTAACTTCCGTTGACTACGCCAAATAAAACATGTCGTAAAGTCATCTAACGGACCAATTTAACGGAGTTAAATCAAAGTTAACAATTTATGTTTAACTCCAAAACGACGTCGTTTCACATGTTTTACTGTTTCTTAAAATGTCATAGAAATCACGAACTTACATATTTCGGCCATTAAAAGCATGAACTCTCAAAAAAATATATATCTAAAAAATCACAAATTTAGGATTCAAACCATGCACCTCTTGAAAAAATCATCCATTCTTTAACCACCTGAGCCATAGTGTTCTATTTGTAAATTATAACAAACACATATACATATATATATACTTATACAAATACTAAAACTCGAAAACGTTATAACATTTTTTATAACATTTTTTGAATATGTGAACATTTTTCGATTATGTTTTTTATAACATTTTCGAGTTTTAATATTTTTATAAGTATATATATGTATATGTATTTGTGTTAATAAATGAATAGAACACTATGGTTTAGGTGGTTAAAGAATGAAAGATTTATCCAAGAGGTGCATGGTTCGAATCCTATATTTGTAATTTTTTACAAAATAATTTTTTTTTTGAGAGTCCGTGCTTTTAATGGCCGAAATGTGTAAGTTCATGATTTTTATGATATTTTAAAAACATTAAAACATGCAAAACGACGTCGTTTTTAAGTTAAACGGAAATTGTTTACTTTGACTTAACTCTGTTAAATTGATCCGTTAGTTGACTTTACGACATATTTTGTTTGGCTTATTTTGGACTTATTTTTCATTATTTCATTTTTTATTTTATTTTTGCTTATTTTGCACTTATTGTTTATCTTTCCTACTATAGAACTAGAATTTCCAAAATCAATATTATTTCCATTTTGTTTAGATTTTGTTTTTCTTTTCTAATTTAACATCGCTTAAATGTATTTTTAATGTAGCCCTTCTTTTGGTTTATTTCCAAAAAAATGTTTTTGTTTTCTTTTTTCTTGTTATTCAAAAAGTGTAGATAAATAATATTATCCTTCAGCATTTAGAAATATTTAGAAATATATATAATAATAATGTAACAATATTAAAAACTATATAAAAAAATATTTTTATTTTTAAAAGCTGGTATAGTTTCTTATCCCTGCTAAAAAAAGTTTCTAGATCCGCCACTATCTAGAACTGACGAGCAAGTAAAGAACTTTCATCCTCGTAGTCGCCGAACCCAAAATTGACAATTAATTATTTATTCATGGTATAACTGAATTCCAACATTCATCAAACAGTCACGATTACGGTCCAAAAAAGGAGCATGGAATTCAAAAAGGCACGTTTTGTATGTAAATTAATGTTTTTTTAATTCCTGGCAGGAGTCGCTTTTTCTACTTTTCTCTTCATACTATTAAATATTAAACACCTAACAACTTATATATATACAATTAACCAAAAGAAAACGTGAAGATACGCTTCTCCATTAAAACTTGCTTCTCTTTATTAACTTCAAAAAACAAATATTCAAGCAGAATCAAGAACGTAACTAAAACATGTCCGATCACCAGAAAATCCATCCGTTGAGCGACCCCGAAGCTCCACCACATCCAACGGTTCCCCTTGTTTCACGTGGCTCCTCCAGATCGGAACACGGTGATCCCACCAAGACGCAGCAAGCATCACCGTTGGATCCTCCGAGGAAGAAGAAAGGATCAAGAAGCTGTTGGTTTAGGTGCGTGGGTTACACGCTTCTCGTCTTGTTTCTCCTTATTGTCATCGTAGGAGCGATCGTTGGTATACTCTACCTTGTCTTTAAACCGAAAATACCGGATTACAATATTGACCGGTTACAACTCACCCGGTTTCAACTTAACCAAGACTTGAGTTTATCCACCACGTTTAACGTCACCATCACGGCCAAAAATCCCAACGAGAAAATCGGAATTTACTATGAAGACGGAAGCAGAATCAGCGTCTTGTACATGCAAACCAAGCTCAGCAATGGTACGTTGAAATAGTTATTTTTTCTTACTTTTAAATGAGACATAGAAACCAAAACCGGTCCAGACCCTTGAAGTCGAGTGGTAAAGAGACACTTGGCACGCTAACACGTTTCAAATTCGATCTAGCGCAAAACAAAAACACATTGTTTTGGATAATGGACACCAACACAGATATGAACTTTTGCTTTCGGCTCATTTGCACGAGAGAGTATCTATCCGTGGACTGCACCTCTCCAGAAATTAGTTTAAGCCCCTCCATATATCTAAGATTTATCCTGAGTTATCAAAAAAAAAAAGTAACCAAAACCGGAACATTGACTTGCGTGTGGTGGCGCGGTGGTATTGTATTCAAGGCCAAAGGCGTAAACTCTTAAAACGTACAACCTTGAGTTCAATTCCACCATGTACAAGCACTGCGTGTTGGCGACTTCGACGCCCTTGGTTGTTTTATCCATGGTAGACTTGCGAAGATCTTCTTGCAAGAGTTTTGCTCACCCTAGAAAAACCCAAATATTTAGTGTTAAATATAATAAACACTAAATAAGAAAACTAACCAAGTTTTATAATGTTTACAGGATCATTGCCCAAATTCTACCAAGGACATGAGAACACGACGGTTATATACGTAGAAATGACTGGTTTCAATCAGAATGCAACAAGTTTAATGGCAACACTGCAGGAGCAACAACGGTTAACAGGAAGCATACCGTTGCGGATTAGAGTTACCCAACCGGTTCGAATCAAACTCGGGAAATTAAAGTTGATGGAAGTAAGAGTTTTGGTTAGGTGTGGTGTATCCGTTAATAGCTTAGCTGCTAACAGTGTGATTAGGGTTAGAAGTAGTAATTGCAAATACAGGTTTAGACTATAATTTTATTTCTTAATTCATCATTATTTGAATATTTATCACAATTATCATTACATTACGGAGGGGTTGAATCTTCTAGTTCCTCCCGACCCACGGTCGTCTCCTATATTTTTCTTTTAAGGATAAACAATTTTGTTTCACACCTTGTAAATAACTAATAAAAACCAAATTCAATTTGCAGTAATGTACAATTTTTTTTTTTTTTAACCGCGGAAATTCTGGGCTTTTTAGCCCATAATCACCATCGCTAACCGGAACCAGCCTTTAGTCCATTCCAATTTAAAGGATGCCTCTCTGTCCCGAAATCGGGTTTGAACCCAAAGCACAAGAGAACCACCCCTCTTGTACTACCACTAGAGGCCATCACCTTTTTGGTATGTAGTTTTACCAAGAAGTTTTGGGTCCGGACCATTACCATAATATTCTCGAACTTGGAACCACCATAGCAGGTTAAACGAGATGTTTTACCTCTTCGTCCTCGGTTTTTCATAAATGTTTGATATATTTGTTAGCAAAAACTTGAGAGAGTAGTGACTGGTATAAAGAGACTCAAAAGATAAAAAAAAGTTTCTCATTGACCAAAACTCAGATATATTTTTGAACTGTCTATACCTATTTTCTAGAAGCATTTACTTTTCATCACTTGCAAAACATTTCTCGGACGGTAACTATCTTTCCTTACATTTTAATTTTCAACCCAAGAAAAAAAAAAGAAGAAAAAGTTATGAAAAAGGTCAACACAAAGAGTCTTTCACGTCTCTTATCTTCTGAAGACAGAGTTGAGCTCTTTCAAGAACCATTTCAACTCTAGTTTTTCTCTTCGTGACCACTCTCTGACTCTGACCCATCTTAATATTGTTCTTGTAGATCTTTTCCATTGTTGACGACGATGCTTGATCTCCAAAATTGTCCATGCCGTACTTTCTCTTCTTCTGTTTCTGCTTATTCTTACAGTTTGATGACTCTGTCCAATGCATTAACAACAACAACTTACTAGCAATAAATATATATATATTTTTTTTTATGTTATATGTATAGCTTACGCTTTGTGGAATTTGAGTTTCAGGTAATCAAACATGAGTTTCATTCTACTTATTGCTAATTGTGTCATTAAATTTTGTGGAATATGATGTTAATGAATGCTAAAAAACAGAGAGTAAATCTATGATTTCCTAAAGAGTAGTGACAATGGTTTTTCTTGATCTGTTGCTCCTTTTTAACATTTTTATTTCCTTTGGTTATACCTGTGGTAATTAAACATACTATACTTACAACACATTTTCTGTCATGTAAATCGCCAAAAAAATGATGACATCGTCACACGAATAATATCATCAAGTTCAACAGAACAACTCATGCAAGACAGTTATATATATATATATATATATATATATATATCAAATTATGGCATACAATTTAATAGAATGAGAAAAATATTGTCTCCATAAATTATACTTTATTCAAATAAATAAATATAATCATAAAATAAATATAATTTCTAATAGAATCGCTTTCCCCCAAATTTGTGAGCATATAACTAATTTATCTTTTATTAAGTTCATATTTATCTTTTAATAACTAAAAAGCTTCCTCTCATTTTATCCATTTTACTTAATATAATTACACAAAATAGTAGAAAAATCCTATTTGGATTTCTTTTTTCCGTAATAAGGAAAACTTCCGGAAATATGGGCAAACAAATTTGGAACAATTCCTTAAGCCCTTTCAACTTTAGGTGATGGTAACTGAACTAATAATTCGATAAATGTGGTTTTGTAGGAAGGACAAAACAATTGTGTTTGATATGGAACAGACGATTGATGAAGTGTAAGTAATGTAAAACGACCAAAACAAAGTTAAATAATGATAAATGTGAATGGGTATAATAAGTACTATTAAAGTTTAAAGTTAAAACTATATTTTTTCTTTAAGAAACCAAATGTAAATTGGTTGTAAAATCGTAAACCAAACTTTTAAATTCTGTTAAGTACGGTGTGTATCCAATAATATAACCGCACCATATAAAAAAAAATATGAAATAGTGTTCTTGTTGGGTGATGACAAACTACTGTCATGTCGAAATTTTTTTACATATAAAAGTTATCTATAATCTGGATTCTGGCATGTCTATATTTTCGAAGACTTATCGTCAAAATTAATTGAATTTAGGCAATTGGAAGCTCAATCGACTTAATGATAGAATTGGAATACATTGAATTGTATTCGACATCCCACATCTAAATTACCATCGATATTCTTTCCTATCCATATTAAATTCTTTTTTGGCAATACCTAGTACAGTACTATATAGTTTCAATCATGAAATATTTAGTTTGTTACAAAAATTTATATCACTTTTAATTAGTATAGATAGGTTAGGATATAAATGTTGCATAGAAAATACAACGCAATTAATATAGTATAGAAAAGAAAAAGAAAAAAAAGCCAAGGATATAGTTGTGCAATTTATAGTGACGACCTAATGAAATGTAATAATCTGACCAAGAACAACAATCTTAATATGTAAAAAATAAAGCAAATCAAGTTGAGGGTACCTTGAGTGAGGACTACTACGGAGGAGGAGGAGGGACACGGCGGCACGTGATCTTCACGGAGGTGAGAAATGAAAGATTGAAGGTCGGATTTGAGGTAGGCGAACCGGTTGGGATACTGGTTCTGAAGAATCTCGAGTTCCTCTTTAGCCGTTTCCACTAGTTGCATCTCCCACGACGACGACGACATCTCTTCCAAAAAAAGAAAGAAAAACAAACCCTTCTTTCTCAATTCTTTCACTGCCCGAGAGAGACCGAGACTTAACAGACCGAGACTTAATGGGTGTCGTTCGAGGGTGTTTTCGTCTTTACAATATGCACGTACGGATGTGACAGTTCGCTTAAGACACGGAGAAGGAACTTTTGTGTTTTGTGTTTTGTGTTTTGTTTTTTCTTGTTTTCTTTCCTTGAAAATGGACAAAAGAGTCTGCCTTTCTAGTTCCTACGTACTAACTAAATTTGGGTTCAATTTACTTTACTTTCTACTAGCCCTGGGCTCTCGGTGAAAACCGGACAAACCGAACCGAGGAACCCGATTCATTGGGTTATTAGAGCCGAGATTTTAGAGGAGATTAAACCGTTCGGCTAAATTCAAATCAGAAATCGGAATTCGGATTTAATCGGTTCGGTAATCGGATTCGATCGGTTTAGGATAAACCGCAAATTAGCAGCCATATATAAGGCTAAACACCTCATTAACCCTAATTTTTTTCTCTTTCTACCCCCTTTGTCTCTTCGCCTCTCCGCTGGATGCGAAATCGCAACATCGATTTCGACGACTTCTTCTCCGATCTGATTATCACAATGCCTCTTTTCCATCATGTATTCATCATCTTCTAGTCTTTAGTTCTTTCACCCGAAAGTACTGATTTACTCCTTTGGTCTTCAATCTCTTGACTTTTCTTTCTGAAGCTCACGACTCTTAGCCATAAGCTGTAATCGAGGTAAGCTCTTCTTCTTTGTCCTTAATCCTTTGATTCTCTGCTCTATAAGCTCTATATTGGCCTCGATAATCTTTGATTTCGAGGTTGAAACTCTAACCCTAAAATTCTCCAAATCGATTTGGAGAATTTTAGGGTTAAGGTTTCAACCTCGAAATCATGGATTGTTGATTCTTCTTCTGGGTTCGATTATGCATTTGTTGTGTCTGTTTGTGTTTCTCGATTTCGATTTGATTTTATAGTTAGATTTAGGGTTTAATTTGGGTTCAAGTGATGTTTGGGTTGTGGTGTGTTGTTGTGTACTGAATTGTATTGATTAGGAGCATGCATTTGGAGCATTTCTTGTGTATGTTTGTTTATGCATTTGTTGTGACTCGATTTGATTAGGGGTTAGGGTTAGGGTGTATTGTATTGATTTGGAGCTTTGATTTAGAGCATTGTTGTGTACTGAATTGTATTGATTAGTAGCATGGATTTGGAGCATTGCTCGGTTATGTTGTGTCTGTGTATTCATAAGTATAGATTTGGGTCATTGTTTTATGTTCTCTGTGTATTCACTGTTTGTCTTGTCTTGTCTTGTATTGATGGTGCCTTGTCTTGTATGTGTGTCTTATATAGAGACTAAACTTGGTTTCTAATCCGATGTTTTGTCTGTTTTGTAGATGTCTACAAAGTCAAACATGGAGACTCCTGTTCAACATGAAACTGCTAAAGAGGTTCAAACTGGGAACAAGCGTAAAGCACCTGCTAAGGCAACAAAACCAAGGAAGAAGTATGTTAAAAGAGCACCAGTCTGGGAGCATTTTCTGCAAAGGGATGAGGATCTATCGAATAACTATTGTAAGTATTGTGGTGCAGAGATTGCCTGTGATTCAAAGACAATAGGCACTAGTCCGATGATAGGCCACATAGGTAGATGTAAACAGTACAAGGATTGGGAAGAAAAGGAGAAACAGAAGATTCTAAGTGGTGATAACAATGGGAATTTGAAGGTGGTTAAGTATGATCCACATTTGTTTAGGAGGTCAGTGAATGAGATGGTTGTAGTGAATGAGTTGCCTTTCTCATTTGTGGAATCAGAAGGTTGGAAGATGTTCTGTGCCAATGTCATCCCTCTCTACAAGCCATTCTCTAGAAGAACATGTACTATAGACATTGTGGGGATATATATATCTGCAAGAGAAGGCAGCTCTGAAGACCTTATTTGGTGTTGAGAAACAAAGGGTTTCTCTCACTACTGACATATGGACGTCTCCAACTACTTCCTACAGCTACATGGTGATCACAGCTCACTGGATCAATGCTAACTAGCAAATGCAGAAGAGAATCCTCAGCTTTAAGGTAATCACAGACCATAAAGGAGACACTATTGTAGGTCAGTTGATGGATTGCTTATATGATTGGGGAATTGAGAAGGTATTTTCCGTTACAGTTGATAATGCTAGGAATAATGATGTTGCTTTGAGTGTTTTTATGGATCACTTAAGGCTGAGAGGAGTAGAATCATTAGTTAGAGATGGTGGATTCTTACACAAAGCATTCCCTCACCGAGCATCTTAGATATTTAAATGCTTACCTTTATGCTTTTGATATTATATATGATTGGATGATAAAAAGCACTATGTCTTTCCAAATGCTCAAACAATCAGCCCCTAACTATTTTTCCTAGCAGATTTTACAAACCGGTAACATTTTCTTTTTTGTTAACTAAAAAGTTCAAGACTTTTGGCCTATAATTTCTCATTATTTCAAGCAGTGGAGAAGTGGAGAAAACAAATTTTCATTATTAATAAAAGGTAAATAGCTTAGAAATGGAGAAAATTATATTTTTAGAGTAACACAATTTATTTGTAAATAATTTTCAAAACTCAGGCTTCTGAAAAGCCGCTTATCAAAATCCTAAATGTTTACGAGGATACAACATTGTGGTTTACAAATATGAATGAACTTGAAGTGTACAACATGCGACATGCATTGGCCTTGGCTCAGACCGCAGAACAAGAAGCTAACTCGGTTACTGGATTTTGTTCAATAAGCAGATCGCTGGAAATTGCAGATGCTATTCTGTGTCGTTTTAAAATCAAAGAAGTGGCAATTTTTGCGGATTGGTAGTTCAAGACGATTACCCTCTCATCGTCTAAGTCCATCCTCAGATTCTCCGTGTTGCAGTTCTCTATGAGCTGACATAGATGTCTCAGATTATCCACTTCTACTCCGTTCACTTTCTTCACCTGTTTTTACCACAAAAACAGTTTTTTTTTTCTCAAGACAATAAACCATGCAGAACTATCATGTCCGAGTTATAGACAAGTCATGATTTTTCATTTCAAACTTGTTGTTATTAGAATCATATGGTATCCCGTTAAGTTGATTACTTGATTTAGTACTTTTAACTGCTGATTCCCTATATCTATGCCATGTTCAAAAGAATCAATGACAAAAGGGTCAGGAGTACTTTACAATTATTACAAAATTAGCTTTTACTTACTTGCAGCTCTGCTAGACGCTCGTATCCTGTGTTGATATCATCCATCAACACCTACCAACCAGAGAGAAATTATCAGTGTGATGCCCTAAATGACGAGACAACATTGTTGTTATATTGCTTGAAATTCAAAAACTCCAAGCAAACTTTCATTGTTCAGGAAACAGGGGAAAAACGAGTCCACTTTAAGTAATTATTATCATTGTAGCTAAGTGATCTTCAATCTTTTTAACAAGTTGAAGCCATATCCAGTAGTATCCCAAAACAAATCGTCACAAGTAGGAAGATCTTATGAAGTTTGTAGTAGAAATCCTTTATATAGAACTTGATTTGTGGTTAAAAGGAAAATGAGTCTTCTTTTGGTCTTCAAGGAAGTTGTTAGGACACTAACAATGGCCGAAACCCAACCTTAAAGAAAAGAACTGGGCAAAAGGCGCACAAACCTGAGAGACAATGACAAGTTGTTGACCAGCCTTTTTGGGCAAATCTTTCAATGCACGCTCGCATAATCTGCGGGGAGAAGTGTTATACCAATCCTCTCCATATTCATGAAGGTATGGCTGAGTGAGAGGGACAAATACAAAGCCTGCAAAGATGTAATAACTTGGAAGCTGATCAAACTGATGCACTGGAACCAGCGGTTGCAGCTGCATACAACAAAAAAGTATTAAGCTCAGAAGAACAGGTGATTTTCCATTCTGGAGATGGAATATGAACAAGCAATTACACTGCATAAAGTAATTTCGTAGGTAATTTCTTTAACAGTCAGACCAGATGACTTACAGGTTTTAGAGTAATACTGAACTCATGTTCTTTTCCCTCCCTTAAGACTTTAATCAAGGCTGTTTCATCTGGCTTCTTCATAGAAACCAGATGATCAAAAGTGATCCGCTCCCTATTCCGGAAAGGAACTGCAATACATGAAAATACACTTCACAAACAAAATAGGTAAAAATTTAGCATTGAGGTTCATGAAAATCAAGGAAAATATACCTGTTCCATCATTTGCTATGGAAACACCATCAAATGCGAGAATAACATCATCCTTCTTCAGAATTCTGTGAGCATCTGATAGAGGGTTTATTTTACTTGTAAGAACCCCTGTCATTTCAGGACTCATCTGAAAATTACTACGGAGTTGAGCATTCTCCATAGGCTGACATGATACACCCATTGAGCAGAAACCAATGTATTTGCCACATTCTTCAACACCAGTTATGAAATGCTTAATTACCGGTGTTGGAATGATATAGCTGCAGTTTTGAAATCACAAAGTTAATGTTAGTTTCAAAGTTTGGCTTGTTAACACACGTATACTTCTTCCATTATTATGCATATTGGAAGCTAAGATCAGAGTCTGAAATTTGAGAGATATCTCAAGACAGCAGTGAAATCAGACACCTTTCCTAGAGCGACAAATAAACTCATGTTACGCAAGTTTTAAGTATATTTTTGATCTGCAAACTTTATTTCACTCCTTGTCCTGATTACTCTAACTTTGTTATTGCAAATAAAGCTACAAAGTTACCAAGAATCTACAATTCTGACTCACCCTATGTTCTCAGCACCCGAAAGATTTTGAAACGCAACACCAGCTACTTTGTTTCCCATGATTGCTGGGCCACCACTATTTCCAGGGTTAATAGCAGCATCTATTTGTATGGCCATTAGTTGGGTAGCGCCGTGAACATATTGTGTTGGCTCAACTCGAGACACAACACCTTTTGTAACAGAGATGTTGTCACCACCTGCATTAGAGCGCATACCATTTAAAACTCAAAAACATTACTTGTTATTCTTTGCAAATTGACTTAAGTATACAAATGGTACCTTAAGTCAAACATCATAAGTATTCTTTTCACATGACAATGCACATTCCAACTATTTTGCTTTTTGTGAAAGAAACTGTATGAATGTGAAGCCATAGCAGGTAAATTAATTCTAGAAAGATTTGCATAATAACAGCCAAAGCATGAAATTTTTTGCTTATCAATCATCATCATACAACATATTTAGATGACAGAAAAGTCTTTATTCCATTAAATGCAGCACCAAAACATTTTTTGTTTAGAACCAGACAAATAACATGATAAAAATTCATGTCTCCACCTACGATTATGCACCGTTGGAGCTAGCGGCCAAGATACATACAAAGAGACCATCTGATATTTTCCTTCTTTCATGCATCTACACAGACTACATTTTACTTATTTCTCTAACAGCCTAATATGTATGCAATCAATTAACATCATCAATTACCTTGAGGATAGCCAACTACAGCCACAGCTTCCTGTAGAAACGGTATATCTCCTAGCTCCAACGAATTCATACCTTCCCAAAACACTTCACTATCAACTACCAAGATAGCCAAATCACATTCATGGCCAACCGCTTGAACTTCTGCTCTGTGCTTTATGGACGACCCATGCTTTCTAACTAGCACAAAGGAGTGATCAGCCACTACATGCGCGTTCGTTATAATCTTTCTTCCCGAAATCACAAACCCTACATCAATTATCAAACAACAATTCAAAATTAAAATCACCAAAATCATAACTAGTAAAACACCAACATCTCAAGCAATTCTAAAGTGACTAAAACTATGGAGTAAGAATTTGGCAATTTAGAGTGATACCAGAGCCCATAGATTCTCGTTGTGACTTATTCTGCCAAGGAAGAAAGTAACTAGGACTTGTAGAAACAGTGAAGATCTTCACAACCGAGTCCAACGCCAAATCTACCGCATCAGCCGCCGGCGAGTTTGATGGTGATGTTCCCGCCTTTCTCCGCCGTGATATCTTTCTGTTGTTAACCCGTCGTGAAGAAACCGGTGCTGACGCGGTCGTGTATTGATACTCAATTTTCGAATTGACGCAGAGAGAATAACAGAAGCGAGAGATAAGAGGAGTCTCTGTTGTTACTCTGTGTGGTAAATAGCTTTGAACGCCATTGCAACGTTGTAAGAAGGAAGGAGAAGTGCGATATCCTGAAACTGAAGAAGTGGAGATTCGACGTAGAAGCTCGACGGTGCGAACTGACCGGAGCAGCATATTTTTCCGATACTGCTTATTTGGGTTCCAAAGAGGTTTAAAGCGGCTAGGTTTTTTTTTTTTTAAGAGAGTTTGTAATAACCGATTCGTACCGACCGGTTTACTCTTGGTTGAGTTTTTATTCAATTCTTTACCAAACAATAAAATTAAATTAAAAAAAGTTTTAGTGCAATTATTCCCAATTCTTAGCATTTCCGTTTTTTCTTTTTTTTTCTATTTGGTTTAGGGGGTGATTGGTGGAGACTTTTAAAACTTTTACTTTTTTTTTAAGTCTTAAAAGTCTGATTTTTGCTAATCATACTTTAATTATTTAAAAATTTTAAAAATTTCATAATTTTTTTCACAGCCTGTTTTTTAAAATTTTTGTTCATAATACGTTAGTTTTTTTAAAAGCCAACAATTCATGACTTCAAACTTTTTAAAAATCACTTAAACTAAAATTCTTTATAACCATTTTTTAAAAGTAAAAGTGTGAAGTCAATATTTTAAAAATGCTTACCAATCACCCTTTAATTGGTAACACAAATTGATAAGTGTTTTGGTTAAAAAGAGAACAGTAAGTGATATCAAAATAGTTAAAAGTGGCACGAATTAGTGGTAAGTGATAGTAATACAAAAAGAATTGAGAGTATCGCTCGTTAGTATCGCTTTTATGATTAGTTTCAACAAGAACTTTTCTAGTTTTTTTTTTTTTAAGTTTTGGCTCAGAAGAGACAATTTTAGTTTCAATATTTTTTTAAATAATGAATTAAAAAAAAAAAAAAAAAAAATATATATATATATATATATATATATATATATATCGTCTTACTTTTTCTCCTTCTGGCTTTTTCTTGGTGTAATTTTTTGTTATCGTGTACAAGTATATATAGTTCTTTTTTAATAATCGTGTATCTGACACCGCATACAATAATTGCTTGGGAGAAATATTTTTTATAACAATCACAGAGCTGTTCCACTCCACTTTGTAATATTTGAAATTGCTCGTCAAAATTTCTTTTACAAAACGTTTGCAGTATTGACGGTCAAGAACTAAATTTTGATGTTAAATTTTAAATCAACTTGTTCTGTACACTTAGGTCATCTCCAACCATAACACTATATTTAGTGTTGAAATAATATCAAATTTAGTGTTATAGTGTTAAAAAAAGAGTTCATCTCTAACCACAACACCAAATCTCATATTAAAAAATAACTTTTTTTATTATTATATTAATAAATTTCAGATTTGTATATTTTAATAACTTTGATATATTCTAATTAATTTTATAACTGATTAATTATAATTAAATATAATATCACAAACAGTTGTACAATCAGAATATTTAAAAATAGTGAAAAATAAATTACATCGTACTAATTTTCAGAATTACTATACTCAGACCATAAATACTCAACTAATCTATTTCGGAGTGCAATATGAGCGTTACGGTCCTTTATTTTTCTGTGTCGAGCTAAGATTCTTGAAATCGAGTATCATTACCCGCCATCTCAACTTCTACACTTAGAACTTCGGTTCGTTCTTCGATTATTGCATCTAAACCGTTTATTTTTGTGAAAATTAATAATTTCATATTAATTACAATTACAATGTCATATTATTAAAAATTAAAAACACACATATTTATGGTACTGAACAACCAAACTGAATATAACTAAAATTATAAAATATTTAAATTGATATTTTACATATAATACCAAAATATTCAAAATCCAAAAAAATCGAACCGAACTCGAATTCGAGTGGATACTCGAATACACAAACATACAAAATTAAACTACCTAATAAATAATAATTTTATTATATTATAAATAAAAATATAATATTTTAAGTTTTAGTGTTGTGAATAGTGTTATACCAAATATGGTGCAATACTATTCATAAAACACTAAAAATCAGATTTGTCGTGCACTTTACCGTTCGGTTGGAGTTGAGTTGACATCAAATATAGTGTGATGTCGTTCGATTGGAGTTGCTCTTAGGCCATCTCAATTGGGGTAGTTAAAATATATATCTCTACTAAAATAATAATAAAATTAGAAAAGTGGTGAAAGAACGTGAGAAGGTCTTGGTTAAGAGAATGAGTTCTAAATAAGAGACTCATCTTACATATATTATCTATTTATCGATTTAATTTTTAAACAAATTTAAATATAATTAAATATTTAATTTTTATTAAAAATATTATTATTTTATTAATGAAATAGCCATGAGAGTATTTTAACCGATGGAAATGGCCTTAGATTATGGAACCCTAATCTTTAATCCTTTTTTTCGTCACTGAAATCACAGCTTCCATTCATTGAAACCAACACATGAAGATGAGGTGATCCTCGTAGAATTATCATTTTTCTTTTCTTTTTGAATTTTTTTTTGTGATTTATTTATGTTTTTTTATTTATAATAAGTCCCATTGAAAATATGTTTTTTTTGTTATTATAATGATATGGATATTGGTTTGTAATGATCTATATTGAGTTTATTTTGGTAATCTTAGGTTTAACCGCTATTACATTTCTTTGTCAACCAATAAAAAATGTCTCACAATAATATCAATCACTATACCGATATAAAAACATAACAATGCTATTAAAAACATGCAACTAAATCATTTTGCAAATTTCTATAACCATACCTATTTTTATGGTGTTTAAAGTTTAAACTAGTGGAGTCTTAAAAATTAAGATTTTTTTTGTTAGAGATATAAATGTAAAAACTATTACTATTGAATTATTAAAATAATAATGTGAGTCCAAATCAAAAAATACCCTACAAATTAACTTATGCTCATTCATAGTTTAAATTATTTATGTTCACCATCGTTCATTTAAAAGAAAATCAAACAGTTTCCTTATAAAATAAGACAGTAAACTCACAGTAAGGTTATTTTTTACAACCGATGTGAATGAAATATAAGATATATATTCTTCTGATTATTAAAAAAATTCTGAATTTTTGAACATTTTAAAGCAACAATGGAGGCAACATGATTTGCCTGGATCGGTGTTTTAGATTATGCGTGTTTTAATATATCAAACAAAATCGTGACAAAAAAAAAACATATCAAATAAAATAAAATAATTTTCAATATATAATGTAATTAAAAATAGGGCGAATTGCTAAAAGTAGACCTAAAATTGAGTTTGAATGCAAAACTAGACCCCAAATTGAAATAAATGCAAAACTAGACCTTTGGGGTATGTAAATTACATTAACCCCTTTATTTGCAAACAAAAAAACAGAAACCGCAATTACAGTTCTAACCTCCGCGCGAAGTAGACTTCTTGAACGAAGTCTCACAGTAGACTTCGTAGACTTCTTGAACGAAGTCTCACAGTAGACTTCTTGAACAAAGTCTCACAGTAGACTTCGTTCATGACATCCATGAAGTCTGAATCGTAATTAAACCTTAGATTTAAATTAGGAAAATAATAAAAAAATATTTTCAATGAAATTTCTTCTAAAGAAAATAAGATTATCTAAAATATGAACTTTATAAATTAAAATTTCCAAAACTTTCATAAATTTTAAGCATGTAAGGTTGATTATGTTCTAAAATACCATAAACAGTCGCAGACTTCGACCATGAAGTCTGAACCGTAATTAAATGTGAAATTTTAATTAAAAAATGAAAAAAAAAAATTTCGATCAAAATTTTTGAAAGATAAATTATTTTAAATCAAATCGAATAGGTTTAGAAAAAAAAAATTCATAAAACTAAGCCATTTGATGTAAACCATGTGAGGCATATAGGTTAGAGGTTACCAATGGGTAAGAGAGAGATGAAAAACATTCTCCCTCCTTTGGGATGATCCACCTCAAAATGCCACTTACAGTCTCTCATCACCCATGCTAGTTTGTTTCACAGTAGACTTCAAAGGTGAAGTCTGTTGAAAAATAATTATCAGAAATTCGTAAAATCGATTTAAGATAGAATATAAGACATTGAGATGTGAAATTCATACATAACACAACAACAATAACTAATACACATGTAAAAAATTAAAAATCTCAAAAATGCATATTATATGATGACAAATCCATTTTTTTAAAAAGATAGTGCAAGAGACTTCTCGAACGAAGTCTACGCACAGACATCCTCTGTGAAGTCTAAAATTTATAACCTAAACACCCAATAAGTTCAGAAAAAATATATAAAAATAATTATGCGATTAAAATAGTTCAAATTTCTAAAAACATCAAAAGCCATACATAACAAACATGTTAGGACAAGAAAAAAAAAACTAATTACAAATAGGCTAAAATTGCATTTTTACTGAAATTATCATTAGAGACTTCACAGGCGAAGTCTCTTAGTAGACTTATTTGATGAAGTCTGCTCTGCTATCGGAAGCAGACTTCGCCGTGAAGTCTAAATTTATAACCTAAACACCTAATAAGTTCAGAAAAAATATAAAAAAATAATTATGCGTTTAAAATAGTTCAAATTTCTAAAACATCAAAAAGCCATAGGTAACACACATGTTAGGCAAAGAAAAAAAAAACTAATTACAAATAGGCTAAAATTTGTATTTTTACTAAAAAATTATCATTAGAGACTTCACAGGCGAAGTCTCTTAGTAGACTTCTTCGATGAAGTCTGCTTTGCTATAATGAAGCAGACTTCGCCCGTGAAGTCTGAAGCACGGGTCTAATTTTGCAATTGACCAGATTTTGACTTTTTTGAGCAGACTTCACATGCGAAGTCTGCTACACAAGGAAACTTCGTCAGAGAAGTCTATACCAGTTTGGGGTCTAGTTTTGCAATTGACCAACAGTTTTGACTTTTTTAGTAGACTTCATCTAGAAAGTCTTTTTGGTAATAGACTTCATCTAGGAAGTCTATTACATAATTAGACTTCCTCGATGAAGTCTTTTTTGCTTTCAGAGACTTCTTCGGCGAAGTCTACCCATAAAGTAGGGTATAGTTTTGCAATTGACCAGAGTTTGACTTTTACATGAGACTTCGTCTGAGAAGTCTATTTAGAAAAAGGGTTACTTTTGCAATTGACCAAAAAAAATTATTTTTAAATTCCAGAATTACCGATGGTTGTAGACTTCATACGAGAAGTCTACAATAGTCAATGTTTCGGAATTTTTGGTCAAATGCAAACTAACCCTTTTTCACGCAGACTTCTCAGATGAAGTCTCGATAAAAGTCTTCGTTCCGGTCAATTGCAAAAACTAACCGCTTTTTTCGCAGACTTCACAGAAGAAGTCTTTGTACAAAGTCAGACTTAACGGTCAATTGCAAAACTAGACCCCTTGTAACCAGACTTCGACGGTGAAGTCTAAAACACCGTTTTTTGTTTTCAAAGGAGAACTTCAGACTTCATCGTGGTTCAATTCGTGAAGTCTGAGACCCAAAAAGTCAATTGCAAAACTAACCCCTAGTTGATTATTGAGACTTCACCCATGAAGTCTGCCTTCTGGGAAATTCGG
>SMJT01000161.1:91033-147603 GCA_004349715.1 Crucihimalaya himalaica | reverse complement strand
AGAAAATGAAGCAAAAATTACCAAGATTCGGTTTGAGCTTGTGTTTAGCTTCTTAAACGGCCAAGAACTGATCACGCCAACAATACCCAAGCAACCCAAGCGTTATTATGCTCGAATCTTAGTAAATCGCAAGATATATGGATGGTAAATATTGAAAACGATATTATAGAGTTAAATGGTTGAAATGAGAGAGGAGATCGACAAAAATGGAGCTTTTAACTCAGTTTTAAAGCATTAACATCACTTAATTCGGTTGTTTGAAGCATTGAGAGCTCAATTTTGTTTGGTAAGTGTGGTTGGGAACTATTGAAGACGATGACATTTTCGTTATTACGTGAGAATCTTTGGGTTATTGTTTTCCAAACCCAGCTACCAGACTTCACAGGAGAAGTCTGCGCTAGGTATTTTTGTGAAAAAAAAAGTTGGGAAGGGTATTTTAAGGCATTTTGAAAAGAAAAGGAAGAGGGGTCTAGTTTTGGAATTGACTTCAAATAAGGGTCTAGTTTAGCAAGAAGCCCTTAAAAATAAAAAGACTTATGAAATATTAATTGTAAATCAAGAAGAGAGTTCTATTGCTGTTGCTTTATTGGCAACAATGTAAAAAACAATTGACTCTTGATCTTGTAACTCGTCTGTTCGATTTTTCTTCACCGGTATCTTATTTGTTTAGTTGTCAATCTTATGTAAGCCGAATACCATCCGCAAATAGAATAAATTCAATTATGTAGTTTAACGAGGGACAATGTCAATACATATATGTTTATGAAGGTAAATAAAATATTCTATCTAATCTATTTGAATTACTCTAATTTGCTGAGTCATCAATGTCAATACAAGTGTAGAGTTGTCTATTGGATTACTTAAGGACTAGCAAGGGTATGTTCATCCCCTGATTACTGATATCACATATATAAAACTTGTTTCACCTACCAAAAATTGTCTTTACTTTTCTCACAAACTAACGACAATTTATTACACCCATAACCTTTCATTAAATCACAATGGAATAGCGATGATTATCTATATCATTATTGATTCGTGGCAAAACGGCCGCTAAATTTTAATATTTTATTGACTATATAACGACAACTACACAATAATTACAATATTGCAAGGTTATCGCAATTTAGCGACATCCAGTTTTCTGCTTAAGTATGTTGTTAATTGTATGTTTTCTTGTACTAAAGCAGTACATACAATGACGGACCCAAAAAAGTCTTTTACAAGTTCAAAGCATATATATATATATATATATAAGCTATCTTAAATAAATATAAAATCCTACAATAACACTTTATGATGTTTCCCATCCTTAAATCTTTTCACTATAATTTATTTATAATAGTTTCGAAGAGATATTTCTCGACAAAACAAACTAAACGGTCAATCCAAAATTGATTTTCAATCTAATTGCGTCGATGTGTTTTCACGATCATTATTGCTAATAAAGAATACTTCCATACTTGTAGTAGCAACATGTAGATTCAAAAGATGTGACATATTTTATCGTGTTTTCACCAGCATACGAGCAAGTTCTCCAAATAATTTCAAATATTTAAATCTCGTTATCAATATACACATCTAATTGTTGCTTAAGAAATATGCATTCTCCAGTACTAAAGTCATATGGTAGAGTTTAAATAACATCATTAACTTTAACTGTTCAAACTGAAAAAATCAATGGGAGATAAATAAATATATAAGTAATTTAGTGTTTATCTCATTAAAATAATCGCTAAACTCTTGAATATGCAACTCTAGAACAAAATATAAGCGATTGACCTTGTGGTGATGCATATTTGTTACTGCTCTTTTCTTTCTTGGTTTATTTAAGTCAATAAAATATTTTCCATTGCGATCTTTTCAATATCATTCTTCACAAAAAAAAAAACTATAAACCACATGTACCTCGGTGTATACATCTCTCTGCATTTGAATAGCTATGACCCTGCTGAATCATTTTCTATGGCCTTGAATGGTGACGGAACCGCACGGTGCGGTGCGGTTCCAATAGTAACAAAAATATCTGCATATACATATGTATGTATATGTTTTCGTTACTATTAGAACCGCACCGCACTTTTCCCGCAGTTGTTCCGCACGTTACCATTCGGAGCCTATGGAAAAACCAATCTGCACCTATTTTAGAATGGACTGGGATATATATGTCCAATCTTAAAATTTATGTTATGCCAAAAAACAATTAAAAAAAATCCAAATTGTATCAAAATTTAAGAAAGTCCAGTTAACTCTTGCGCCAATCCGTTGTATGTTAAATGATTTTAATTAAATCATTAGATGTATTAAAAATAGTTATATCATATTCGTACGTAGATTCACTGTATCTATGAATGTACTTAATTAAGCATATGCTGATTTATTAATCTTCCCTAATGTGGAGGCGACAAAAGGCGATGGATATCTTTGAACTAAAGGTTTAAATGGATTCAATGTAATTCTTTACAAAAAGGTAGTTTGATTATAAAAAAAGAAAGCTGCGCCTGCTTAAGTCGTTTAAATTGTTTTGATGGTAACACCAATATATGAGTTTTTTTTTCCCCTCGAATATTAAAATTAGTTTAAACGGCTTATTGCTAGATAATACAATGTGACTCCATATACATATTCAAAAGAGTAATTACATTAAATTAATCTACGATCTTGTTTACTTTATTAAACGGGAACTTAATTAGTGTTCTTGACTTCTTGTTATACTAGTGCTAATTTTTCTGTTATAAAATATTACAATTTCTGGAAATCAACATAAACAATGGTGTATGAATTTCTAGATCTTCCTTATCACAAAAATCTTGGAAATATAAACTTACCATAAATTGTACATTCGGAACCTATACATGTACAATTGGTCGCGTTTGCCCATTTTTATTTAATCTTTTTATGATTTTTTATCGTATATAAAAAAAAACCAAAATTCTTACTAATATAATTAAAAACTACGTGTACATAACAAAGAGTAACAAAGACACACTAGATTACTAGTTTACAACTTAAGTAATCCTTGCAGACGCGCTGTGTCTTTGTCACACTATTTAATATTAGCTTCAAACGCAACAACTTTTGCCCCTTATCCAACAATAAGTACAATATACTCTAATCCAAATTAATTTATAAAATCCATATATATATATATATACACTTTACAATACCTAGTCAATACCATCAACTCTTTTATTCCCTTTTCCTACTTCAATTAACCTGCCACGAAAAAAATTCGAAACTCGTTTCATTTCTCCACATCATTAAGCGAAAGCAAAATGGAGAGGGTCCAAAGTTTAAATATCTACGCTTACATTCTTATCGCAATAACAATCTTCTTGTCTTTATCAAGACCATCTCATGCAACAAAACACTTCAATGTGTTAAGCTTCGGAGCTAAGCCTAACGGTATTGTTGAATCAGCTCCAGCTTTTGTCAAGGCATGGGATGCAGCGTGTGGGTCCACGGATGCAGCCGTGATATACGTACCGAAAGGGCGATATCTAGTTAGCTCGGTTCGTTTCAATGGTGTAGGTTGCAAGAGTCTTAGTATTGTCTTGAGGATCGATGGTACTCTTGTTGGTTCGGAGGATTATATGTTTCTTGGGAAAGAATCAAACTGGCTCAGCTTTGAAAGAGTCAGTGGAGTTTCCGTTATCGGTGGTTCTCTCGACGCTAAGGGATCCTCGTTGTGGGCTTGCAAGGCCTCCTCCACCAATAAGTACTGCCCAGCTGGTGCTACGGTACGATATGCCCATTGATACATGATCCTTTATATTCTACATTAGATATACGTACTAATAATTGTGAGAACTGAGAATTAACCCTCCTGGTGTCTTACTCTTACGTAGTGCAAGACTATTAAATGATATATGTAAAACTATAACCCTATATCTCTAATTGTTTTTATTTTTTTTATGTCTAATTCATTATATGATACAGACAATGAGTTTTGTGGAGTCGAGTAGAATCTAGGTGAAGGGATTATTGTCATTGAACAGCCAAATGTTCCACATTGTCATCAACCGATGCCGTGATGTTAAGCTCGATGATATTCAGATCGTGGCGGATGGAAAAAGCCCAAACACAGATGGCATTCATGTTCAGCTATCTACCGATGTTGAGATTCGTAACGCGTCCATCAAAACCGGCGACGATTGTATCTCTATTGGCCCTGGAACCAAGAACTTGTGGGTCGAACGAGTCACATGTGGCCCTGGTCATGGAATCAGGTGAGTACCATATGTTAGAAGATAAAAAAAAAAACTAATTTGCTTGGCTATATATATTAACAATTACAAATGATTTAGCACAGAAAACTTCAAGTATATAAGTTTGATGAACGATATACAAGAAACGTTATTTTCAAAATCCGTAGATCGATCGTTCCTTTTTTAGAGAACTTGTGCTTCTTACTAAACTTTTGTTTTGGGAAGTTTGGCTATACTTTTACACTTTTAATAATTATATATATTGTTTGTGGCAACATTTATCATATAATGCAATTTTATAATAATATGTAGCATTGGGAGCTTGGGAAAGGATAGAGTAGAGGAAGGGGTTCAAAATGTAACGGTGAAGAAGACAGTGTTTGTGGGAACAGACAATGGATTAAGGATAAAGTCATGGGCTAATCCAACATCTGGTTTTGTTCAGAGGGTTCGGTTCTTAGAGTCGCTCATGCTCAATGTCAAGTTTCCCATTATTATTGACCAACACTATTGCCCTCATAACGTCAACTGTCCTTCTCAGGTAACTTTTTTTGTAATTATAAAAAAAAAAAAAACTGAAGGTATTGTATCTTATTCTTGATAACATGATATCTTAAGATTCGTTCGTTATATAATATTATCTTATTATAAGTAGTAAGTTTTTAATTTTCTTTTATTAAAATTCAATGACTTTTTCTTTCAATATTCCTAGATATAATGGATATAAAAGATAATTTAAGAAACCATTAAAATTTAATAAATGCAACAAAGATGACTTAATTGGTCTAAGTATGTTTGTTAATTAAGGAAAAAAAAATATGTACTCGAGCTAGAGGAGCTAAGTATCTCAATAATACTTTTTTTTTTTTTTCTGATAATGATCTAGGAATCAGGAGTGAGGATAAACGATGTAATTTATCAAGGCATAAGAGGAACATCGGCTACAAAAATTGCAGTAAAATTGGACTGCAGTTCTAAATACCCATGCACACGTATTAGAATGAAGGATATTAATTTGAGATATGCTAATGAAGCTGCACAATCTTCATGTGTCAATGTCCTTGGGGATACTCTTGGTTTGGTCAAACCGCAAGCCTGCTTCTGATTCTTCATTCAAGGAAGACCATAAAGGAACAATGATTCTCATTGAAAAGACATGTACATTATTTGAAGAAACTCAATAAAAAAATCATTTCTTATCTTTTATTTAAGAAATAAAAAAGCGAAAAGAAAGGTGGTCTGAACTACCATAAGAAAATAAAGATATTCATACTAGATATGAATCGTGGTATAGATAGAAACTGAGATAGATGATTAACGAGTGATGCTTTTGATGCCACGACGTTGTCAGAACAAAAGCAAAATGAAAGGTCTGATACCATTTAATAGATGTCCTAATAAGAGTTATGAAAGGTCAAAAAATTATTCAGCCACATTCAACAATTCAGCAAACACCATTTGATATCTATAAAAATCCCGCCAAATTCAGCTGTATTCAGCGTATCAACAGAAAAAATTTGTCATCTTTCAACAATTATTCTAATAACGGATAATAACGGAGTACACGGATCAAATTAGAAATGGTTTGGATCGGTATGGTTTTCGAGTAATTAAGTTTGGAATTAAAAGCCAAAAATAACCGATTCTAATTATTAGGCATGTGCCAAAAAATAATTTTTTAGGCCAAACTAAAATAAATTTAAAAAACCCTGTTATAAAACTAAAAGAAATAAAAACTGTCCAGCCTAAATTCTTGTTATTCTGCTCAGTTCGCCCTAGAGGCAAGAGATGATCAAGGGCATGTTCTTTTACAGCGACGAAGTTTATCTGATTCGGAGATGCTTTTATGGCGACCGAAGAAGAGAAGAAAAAGAAGAAGATCGGAGAGGAAGGAGGAAAAGAAGAAGATGAAGATGGAGATCGGAGAAGAAGAAGATGAATATGAAGATTCAGATAAAATAAGAAAGAGAATAAAAAGAAAGAAAGAAGAAGAAAAAGTATTTTAAGTTATAAATAATAAATAGGGTTTTTATGTGCTTTCGGTTAACGGTAAACAATTAATAATTTATCTTCATAATTTATTGTTTTTATATAATAATTATGTTTGAAAGAGTTTGTTGATTAATGCTTTTATTAGTTTAGTTAACTAATTACTTTTCAAAAATTTAGCTAGATTCAGTTAAATTCAGTTGTTACCATTTTAATTTTGAAGTTATTCCGCTAGATTCAGGTAGAGATCACAAAATATTCAGTCAAATTCATTAGTTCAGTCAGATTCAGCTAGATTCAACCGTTAACGTTTGAATTAAAAAAAATATAAAGTTTTTGTTTTATATACAATGACTATGAGCTGTGACATTGAACTTTTATTTACAACATGACTGGATAATCCAATCTCAAAAATATAATATTACAGATTTTGTTGAACATATTCTACAAAGGAAACAACCACTTATCCAATGCCCCTTGAGCTTCCATTGATGGTTTCATGTAGGTTAAGCCAAATAATGTCTAGAAGTACGACGAATCTCCTGGGCATGAGCAGTGGGGACATAAACTGCATTCACGAGAGAGCTGTTTCTTCGCCCATAGAAAATGTAAACAAGCACTCCGATGAACAACCAAATCGATACACGAGCCCATGTCGCAGCTCTAAAAGATTAGCAAGACAAATGTTATATTTACAGTAAACTCATCGGTTAGTATTTACAAATATGGTGTCATGATCCATACTCACCCAAGGTTTACCAAGAGATACATGTTGATAAGAATGCAGAAAATAGGCAAAAGCGGAACAAACGGGCATATGAAGCCTGCAAAATGAAAGAGTTATACGTCATAACTCCAAATTTCTGGTTTGTAGCCAAACGAAATGCTTACTACGAAACATTAGGCTGATCTTTTAAGGATGATCAGTACCTCCAGAATGCCCAAAACTGTGTCTAGCATCGTCCTGATCTACACAACTCAGAACAATCAAACCGACAAGAAGGAGCAATCCACCAACACCACATAGAGAATATCGAAGGAGTCTGTTCTCATAGTTTGGATAATATGGATCTAAGTACTCGAAAAAAAGGCCCAAAATTTGAAACCCAGTAAAAGACATAAACTGCTGATGAACTAACCCTGGCAAGCAGAAGCTTGATGCTGCATAACATAAAAGGAAGTTTCCAACACAAGTAAACACAATGCTCCAACCAGCGAGTTTCCTTCTGTTTTCTTTATTGAGAACCCCTACAGAATCAATTACAGGTGTGAAACTTAAGGTCATACCAAGATCAGAGATGATCAGCTAAAATATGAAGTTCATGTACCAGTGTGAATAAATAGTGCTATAAGCTTATTTGCAAGAATGAATAGTAACTTACAACTTCCTTGAGCTTCTTGCTTCTCCACAATTGAAGCATCAGTTTTGCAAAGTAAAGGTTGTTTACCACTAATGGAAGTCCCGGCATGACTGGATGAGTTCTCTTCACCACATACGAAGGGAGCAGAACAAATCCTCTCTTGAAGCGATGAGGGAAGAGGTACCTGATAGAAGCCTTGTTAGTCTAGTCACTAGTGCACAACATTGTAAAGGAGTTTAGGATTCTGGTTTGGCCATTGGAAGAGAGTTTGAGACTTGTCTCCTTAATGAAGTCTCTTCTATAATGTTGTTCTTAGGTGAAATCGAATAACAAAGAAGTTTATTGGTTCCAATCATATTAGTACCTCATCTGGAGGAACATATCTGACTATCAACACTGATACTGCAACCATTGTAAATGCAACAAGTGTGCCGACACTCACCTACACCAACCAAAGCTTGTCAAATACTAGTTACAGACTTATAGGCTAAGTGGTGCTTTAGGTATTTGACCAGCTAATTTTAGTGAATCATAATGTGTCTTAATTACCATCCCCGCCAGTTGCGAAACATCCATAAAGAAAGCTAAGATTGCTGCACAAAAACCAGTTGTTATGGTGCCATTAATAGGAACCTGTGTGCGTTGATTCACATTTGAGAAAAATGAAGGCAAGAGACCATCCCTAGCCATTGCCATCAGAATCCGCGGCTAAAAAACGAATAAGCTCTTTGGTGAATAAGTTGGTCTTCACTTTTTCAAGCAACAATTACTTAAACAGAAAAAATGAAATTCACATAGCATCTATATTTTCTTCAAACATCTCATTGTTAATCCTTAATTCTATAGATCTGAACACTTGAATTACGTTTCTAGTTTACCTGAGGGAGAATGGAGCCCATTAAAGCTGAACAGAGAGCCATAACAGCACCTAAAGTTATCAAATATCTATAAGAGAAAAAGGCAGGGGAAAATCAAATCAAACTCTATACAAGTCCTGTCAATGAATAATACTGCATCTTAACCAATTCATGGACTTACGCAGCCCATTGAATTCCATGACTAGCAAATGCGGAGGATATTGGAGTGTCAGGGTCCATAGCATAATACGGCACCAAACCAACAATGACAACAGATACCATCATGTACAGCAAACAACAAAGCAGGAGTGAAAGACCAATACCGAGCGGTAAATCCCGCTGAGGATTTTTTACCTGCATATGAAACAGTAATGTAAGTATATATACCAAAGCATCCTTCAAAATATGATACTGCAACAGTATATGATAAGGACCTCCTCTGCCACACTTGCAACTGAATCAAACCCGATGTAAGCAAAGAAGACAGTAGCAGATCCAGTAAGCATTCCATCAACACCGTATGGAAAATACCTAAGAAACAAAAACAATATATTTCATATAGCTTCCAGCGTTCCACCTTACAATATGATGGTGGTAGCATAAGGAATGCTCAATGTAC
Organism: Crucihimalaya himalaica; assembly: GCA_004349715.1. Lineage (NCBI taxonomy): Eukaryota > Viridiplantae > Streptophyta > Magnoliopsida > Brassicales > Brassicaceae > Crucihimalaya > Crucihimalaya himalaica. The sequence continues at coordinate 138,569 of SMJT01000161.1, read as the reverse complement.
CCCGTTGGAAGTTCATAACCAACCCAACCTGTCTTGAAAAACAGATAACTACCAGCTACTATGACAAATAGCATGACAAAGACATTTGCTGTTGTTACAATTCCCTGAGCAAATGTGCTCTGCAGAGAAGAGAATTTTCACTTTAAAAAACAAAAAACAGTTCAGCGGAGTTGAGTCTGTCCAACCGATGTAATTGGAATAATATAAAATCTATACCTCCTTTACTCCAATGCACAAGAGCCCTGTTACAATGAACACTAGTACAGCAGCACACGGGTCAACAACAATATCGAGGCCTGGGATTTGATGACGAGCTAATATTGTAGGCAGACAATCTTCACCACCGAAAATCATTGCCTATCATATTATATTAGAATGTCATCACATGATAGCGAAACAATTTCCAAACGTTCATGTAAAAACACAAGAAAATTATTATATCTTTAAATGCCATTCCAGATCTCACAAGAATCCTTGATAAATGAAGTCATGGGCTTAAGATTCCTAGTTCAAACAACGTAAGAATGAAAATAAAATGATCTTATAGAGCTTTATAGTCTGTATGGAAATCCCTACCAACCAAAGTAATAGCTCTATGAAAAGAATGGGTCAGCATGCAACACTACTAAACTTCAATTCAGCAAAACAATATAATACCACTCTTCAAGAAATAAAACTATGAATGCAGTCGATGCAAGCCTTGAGCCATCAATATATTCCAACTAAAAGAGGAAACCAACTTGAACCTCAGTATGAAATGCAAGGAAGAGAAGATATCAATTAGTCAAAAGGGTAAAAACCAGATTAGGAGATATGCCACGGGCAACTGTTGAACCACCAATTGTGTATTCCAGAATCAGCGCCCAGCCAATCAACCACGCAACACTGCAATACCAAGAAGTCATAAGCAAATGCAATGAGTAAAACATCCAGTGATGAATGAAATCGCAATAAACTGCTAGATAACTAAAATAAGCAAGTAAAATGTTACCCTTCACCAATGCAAATGTAAGAATAGTGATAGGCACTACCAGCTGAGGGGAAACGACTAGAGAGTTCAGCATAGCAAAACGCGGAAAGGGCTGCGGAAATTCCAGCTATAAGGAAGGAAAAGGCGAGAGCAGGTCCCGAATGCTCCCTAGCCACTGTTCCCACAAGTATATAAACCCCTGCTCCTATTGTTGACCCAACACCTAAATTTGTGAAATCAAACTCATAAGGTTTAGTGAAGAACAAAGCCAAAACAAACACAGACCCAACATTTAGTCCTTGAAGTTACATACATAAGAAAACAGATGGAATCATCTTCCCAAGACACAAACATAAACAGAGGACTATAAAACTAAAATTGGAACGGATAATACAAAGTCAACACACAAAAAGCTCCAATCTTTGAAAATAATCTACAAATCAGATTACATAATAAGACAATTCATTGACTATCTAAGAAACCCAGATTCTTAAAACATCATTGCAAAATTGGTATCTTTGAATAGAAAGATCAGTTCCAGAAAGTACCAATTGCAATCAAGTGAGGAAAGGTCAAAGCTTTTGCGAGCTGCTGGTGATGATGAGTCTCTGCTTTGCCATTTGAAGAGTCGACGTGTTTCCTTCGTACTAAACTTCTTAAGCAACCCCATGAATGGTCGCCACCACCTTCGTTTTGCGTATCCACCATAAAACCCATTAACACAAGAACACTTGGGAATTATTCTTTAACGACAAATATTCTTTGACGACATAAAAAAATATATATATATAATTTTTTTTTTATCGCGAACTACAACTACAAATCTGATTGGGCGAGTAGTTGACAAAACAAAAAGGTGATTTGGCGAGTACATGCGCATCACAGTTATTCAAACAAAAAAATAAAAGAGAAACTAATCGAGTTAAACACGGTAGCGAGCTCTCGAATGTCTTCTAACAGTCTATATATTTCACTGTGAGTCTCCTCAAAATGCAATAATTGGATTAACTGCAAGGAGTCAGAAAACAATTGTATATAATCGAAAACCCGAGACTTCAGATCCTGAAGAGCATAACACATTGCTCAGGCCTCCGCCGCCAGAGCAGAAGAAACGTGAGAATGAGTATTAGTCTGAGCAGATTCAAAAGCTCCATCCGTTGTTCTTATAATCCAAGCAATCCCGCATCTCCTAGTGGTGCTGCTCCATGCCACATCTATGAAGCATGAATAACGCCGACCAACAATGTCCACAACTGGCACTGTTGGCGTGATTTTCACCTTAGGAAGGAGCAATTGAGCAGTTTCCCATACTCTTGCATCTTCTAATGCTTTGGCTACAATTTCTTCTGCCGAAAAAATTCTTGCACTAAACATCAAGCAATGAAGATGATGTTATACCCGTCGGAGGAACGTTGATAATGTTTTTAGATGCTGAAATAAACTCAAGCAATGAAGAAATATTTCCAACTGGAAGTCCTCTTACTGGTACATAACTCCATACCTCTGCTGTAAAAACGTAGTCTTGGAAAAAATAAATAACCGATTCTGGTTCTCCACACTGAGGTCAATCCGCGCTTGAAAAAATCTTCCTGTTCATCAAGTTTTTTCCCACTGACAAAGAGATATTGGCGATTCTCCATAGTATATTACGAATTTTTTGAAGAGTTTTAGCTTTCCAAATTAGTCCTGCCAATTAAACTCTCTCTCAACTCGTTGTATCTCTATTGTAGATCGAAGACCATATCCTATCCTTGTAGTATAGATACCGTTCTTTGCTGGGAGCCATGCCAATGAGTCTTTCCGCCTTGATGAGCTAATCGGTAGACTCCGATATTTGTCCCCATGGTGAGGATTAATTTCTCTTACTTTCTCCCAATCCCACTGATTAGAGGGAGGAAACTTTTAATAAGCAACCTTTAGTCCACTTACGTTCAATGGCTATGGGCCATTAGCACATGTAGGCGTTGAGGTAGAAAACCAAGGGTCTTCCCAAACTCGAACATTGTATTCCTCGCCAATTCGCCATCCTAAACCAAGCTTTAAAATCTCTCGACCAGCGAGAATACTTCTCCAACCATGAGAAATATTAGAAGCACATTTTACCTCCATAAACGTGGGTTCATGGCAATACTTCCCTAGCAGGACCTTAGCAAAGAGAGAATCTGATGCTTTTAATAAGCACCCAAATATCTAAGTGCCTAAATCGTTGATTAATCTGAACTATTCTCAGAATATATTTGGGAGTTAAGAATGACTAGTTGTCCTATGTCTGCCACTAGCCTTCCCAGTTCCCACCCTTTGATATTTTCTGATTTCTACTAAAAAGTTTTTTTTAATTTTAATAATATTTTATTGTTATAGTTATAAAAAAATAAATAAATTTGTGTCTTTTCTTGATTAATCTGGTAAAATAAAGTGACGACAATAGTTTTGGATAGTGAAAATAGCAATATAATAAGAGACGGTAAAAGATGATTAATATATAAAAATTGTTAAATTATATTCAACTAAAAAATATCAAGCATGGTCATCTCATTTACTTCTATAGCTTTTAATTTGCATTTTATTTACAAAAGATGATACACCTTTTGATATTTTAAATGGTATGTCACCAGTGAAATCAATTTAAGGACAATTGCAAAATTTTAAGGATGATTGATGGAATGCTTTGTATTGCAACTCTTGCTTCTTAGTGAAAATGAACTTCAATATTTTTAATAATTGAAAAAACACATGCACCACATTATTTGACATAAATATATGTAATGTTTTAGCATATCCACCAATTCTTTGTGTTTTTTTTTTCTTGAAGCTGGTCGTTATCCTCATTCAACTTATACTTGAACCACGAAGAAACAATATTCAAAAATTGTAATAACAGATAGAAAAGCCTAATTTAATAACTCATGGAAAATATTCCAGCAGGGTCATAACTGTTCAAATGCACACGGATGAATACACCGAGGTACATGTGCATGGTTTATAGTTTTTTTAATATGAAAAATGATATTGAAAAGATTGACATGGAGAAGATTTTATTGACTCAAATAAACCAAGAAAGAAGAGAGGAGTAACAAATATGCATCAATACAAGATCAATTGGTTTTTTTTTTTTTGCGGATTTGCACAGTCAGAGTTTAGCGATTACTTTAATGTGACTTATATGTTCTGTTTCTTTATCTTCCATTAATTTTCTCAGTTTGACCACTTGAAGTTAATGAGGTTTTCTAAGTTCTACCATATGACTTTAGTCCTGGAGAATGCATATTTCTTGAGCAACGATTAGATGTGTACATTCCTAATGTTCATAATCATGAAAGATTTATTTATTTGAATTTGTTTGGAGAACTTGCTCGTATGCCGGTGAAAACACAAAAACATATGTCAGATCTTTTGATTTTGCATGTTTAGTTTGGAGATCAAATTTAGATTGACAGTTTAGTTCGTTTTGTCGAGAAATATTTATTTGCAACTATTAGAAATAAATTATAGTGAAAAGATTTCAAGATATTTAAAAATAACAAAGTGTTATTGTAGGATTTTTTAATAATTTAAAAGATAGCCTATGTATATATATATTTGTTATGTTTTACCTGGTAAAAAATTTTCTAGGTCTGTTATTATATGTACTACATTATTTATACTAGGTCAATTTTAGAATAACGCCGCATGTTTTAATATTTTTTTTTGTTTTAGTGACATTATATTATATAGTGAATGATGAACACATTTTTTATTTACCACAAGAAGTACCTTTTACAAAAGAAAGATAAACCATAGGTTTGGTTAAAGAGAACCCAAAAAAAAAAAACTCTTTAACCAACAATTACTCCTAAATCTCACTAAAATATTCTGACACCCAAATAATATATTCAGACTTTTTTATAAACCAAATTTCACTCGTTTCTCTCCAACCATGTCACACCAGCTGAAATTCTTTAAAAGTATACATGTGTCTCTTTGTGTATCAAAATCATGGGATCGACAACATTTTATTATTGTCTAAGCGTATTATACATGATAAATACAACAACTAACATATTAAACCGTCAAAAACATTTCAAGAGCGTTCATAGTTAAACCCGTTATCTTGAATGTTGACGTAATGCGTCTATGAAAATTCATCGTAACTTACCCAAAATTACCTTATATATAAAAGATGGCCAACTCTCTCCATATGACTGCCATGTGACAACACAAAAAAATGACATGTGTCCTTTAATATTTTCTTCATTCATTCCTTACATCTTTCTCATTTCACCTACCTCTTTAATTCTTGCCAAACATATTCATCTTCCCTCCTACGTTAATTCAACACTTAAATATTTACAAATTTTTTACCCTTTCTAAATTAATTACATAGTATTTGAAAATATATATATATATATATATATATATATATATATATGTTTGTAGAATTCCACACATTTTGTGGTAAATGAGAAACGTGTTGATCATTTACCTGCACTAAAATATTGGTTATTAGAGACAATGTAAGATCAAAAGTAACAATACAAGTATCTTGTGTAATCTTAATATAAAAATGATGTGAATTCGATGTTCATCATTTTTTCATGCTAATAGTACAAACTACTTATATATAAAAGGGTTTGGATTTTCGAAGAGAATTTGAGGTCACAATACATAACTATTCTTATATATAAAATCACAAGTTTAAAAAATGCAACCAGACATGATGAATGAAAAATGTTAATACGTTAAGAAGTAAAATAAAATTTAATAAAATCTAGTTTAAAAACTTTTTAAAATTGTTTATTATGAAATATTGAACATTTTTCCCAAGCTAATATATTTATCCGACTTTCAAATGTTTTCACGCAATAAAAAAGTTTAGATTAATAAACCAAAAAGATTATTACATAATTTGCCACTTTGGGCCCAAATTCTTATGGTATGCCATTTATCATATGGGCTTGTTGATTTGACATTTTTCTGTATGTAAATGAACATGTTTGCCCTTCCCTTTCAACTCTGTCAACAACGTCTCCTTTGTCTCCAATTCACAAAACGTTTTTGCCACCAACACTGTCTCCTACGATGAATTCAATGGATTCAATCAATGGCGTTTTGAATAAAAGAATCTAAACCCTAAGGGGATAATGTGTAGTGAACCCAAGGGCTCCAATTGTAAATATTGATTGAATCAAATTTTCCAATTTATCTTTAAATCTTAACCAAATCTGAAATTACATTCACAGATTTATGAAAGCTACAGATTTATGAAAAGGAGAGAAAATGAAAGCTACATTTTTTTTTCTCCTTTTTAATGAAAAATTCAGAATTATGTGAGCATGACAGTTTTGTCTTTTTGATCGGCTGTTAGTGGCAAATGCACAAACTATTTCGAAAGTGGCGAATTCAACAAACTGTTTCATGTTTTCATCTATGGAAGCTTTGTGGTGAGCTTTTGTTTGTTTAGTGGAGCTCAACTTCTTATAAGTTAAACTTACATTTTTTGTTGTCGCTAAAAACTTTATTTCAAGTAGAAATCGATACAAGAGCTGACTTGACAAGAGAATCTGGCTCAGAAATATTAGAACGAGAAATAAAATAGACAACAATAGAAGAGAAATAGTGAAAAAGCTCTCTTATGTTGTCAAGGAGTCCGTAGATATCGTTATGAGAATTATTTGACTTCAAAAGTGGAACCAGCGTTAGAGAGTTAAGGGAGAGAACAATGTCATCAAATTTATGTTCCTTAAGTGCTATCAAAGCTTCAAACATAGCACTTCTGCTGCTAAGGCTGACTTGACATATTTTCTCGTTGTATTTTCTGAAATATCCTCACTTGTCGAACTAGATTTAATTACCCAAGCTAATCCACTCTGACGAGAAGAGCAATCCCAAGAAGCATCCACAAAACAAGTGACCTGCTTGGAACCTTAATCAACTATATATGGTGTTATAGGAGGAACGGTACGCTTCATGTTTTCCTGAGCTAAACTCCATGCTTTAGGATCAATTGACGCCTGCATCTGGGATGGACTTTTGTTCAAAAACCAGTTGGTTCCTTGCCACCTATATGTTCCAACAGATCTATGGAAATATAGATATTGCAAGGCTAGTAGGAGGTAGGTTAACACATACTCTCGATGCCGTGATGAACCCTAAAAGCGTATTTTCCGCATCGAGCGAAATGTTCTTTCAAGGAGCATTCTCCCATATCTCTCTTGCATAATCGTAGTTCTGTAAAACATGAAGAGTTGGTTCAGGCTCTCCACATATCTTACAATAGTTATCTTGCAAAATGCATGTGTAGACAAGGTTGGTTCCCACTGGTAAGGAATGTTCTTTGCAATTTTCCAAAGGAGATGTTTCATTTTAGGGAGTGCTTTGGCTCTCCAAATAAGTCCCTGCTAATTTTTTTTTTTTTAACTTCATTCATATTAGTCGTGGATCTAAGCCCATACCCCGATCGCGATGAATACAACCCACTTTTAACCGGGATACAAGCCAAGGAATATTGTCTTCGTGAAGCTCTCAAAGAGATTAACCTAATAGCATCCTCATACTGAGGAATAAACCAATCTTATCTTCTCACAATCCCAATGATTTGAATATGCCTCTTTCAATTTCAGCTACAAGTAAATTGATTCCATTAAATGGCGGAGGACCAACGGGAACTTGTGGCACCTCTGTTGAGAGCAATGGGTCTTGTCATACTTTTATGCGTGAACCATCTGCTACACGCCAGCCTAGTCCTAGCATTAATTCTTCACGACAATCCAAAATGCTTCTCCAGCCATGAGAATGTTAGAGGAGCAATTTACCTCCATAAAGGAGGAGTTATAGCAATATTTTCCTAGAAAGACTTTAGCAAATAACAAATTTGGTGATTGGATTAATCTCCATCCAATCTTTGTCAACAGAGCATCGTTTTATGCGTCGAAGTCATGAAAGCTTAAGCCTTCATCATTTGTATATTAGGTCATTATATCTCATGAGATCCAGCTCCTCTTTCTAACATCCGGTTTAACTATCCCACGAAATCGAGTAAGCAAACATTGAAACTGCTTACAAATCAAGACCGATAATTTAAAACAGGTCATAAAATGTGTTGGCATAGCCGAGAGGATATCTTTCAACAAAACTTGCTTGCCGGCCTGAAAGAGAAAGTTAGAAGTCCACGAAAGCGAGCGTTGCCAAACTCTGTCTACTATAGATGTAAATATATCTCATTGTTTCCTACCAAAATTTTCGGAAATACCTAGGTACTTTCCTGTACCACCCTCAGTATTGATACCTCGGATTCTCATAACCTTAACCTTTTGACTACGAGGAGTTTTTTTAGGAGAAAGTTAAACTTACATAAACCTCAAGATCTATAAACATCTAGAATAACCACATAATAGAAACATAAGGAAGGTTAGTGGAATATCTCTGTTCATCGCAGCAGTGAAGTCTTCCTGAACGATTTCCTCATGGAAGACAAAGACTTAGTATTAAGTTCGGAGTCTTTGTTTATCTCCCTTTGCCTTATAAACGTTTTTCTTTAATGTTGCAGCTTTTCGCGATCAGCATTTATGATGGACTAAAGGCTTGTATTTATAGGTGGAGAGAGGACAAAGTTCCACTTTAGGATTTCTTCTAGATTAATCTCAACCGTCCATCAAAGTAGAGATGGAGGCATGTGTGACAAGTGGCAACGTCAGAGTTAGACACGTTTCATAATCGTGACACTTGTCGCGCATGAACGTGTTTAGGCGACATTTGTCATGACTCCATGACACTTGTCTCGATTCCGTGATACTTGTTGCGATTCCGCGACACTTATCGCGATTCCGCGATACTTGTCGCCATTCCGCGACATTTGTTGCCATATCATGACACTTGTCGCCTTTCCGTGACACTTGTCGCTATTCCACGATATTTAGCGTTCACCTTTATGCGACATTTAGCCACTTAACCACGGTCGGAAAACTCCTTTAGGTTACCCAATATACATTACTGAATAACAACTCTAATAGAAAACTGATAACTATATGACCACTTTGTCGTTAGTATAGTCCATTAAAATATTTCTATCAGAAATCATAAGGCAAGCATAATTTGTAATTCATTCATATTTTATTGGTCACCATGAGTGTCTTGGCTTATCCAATAATTAATAAGAGTCATGGTGGGCATACATTATTTTGCAACACGATTCCTTTTTTTGTACCACAATATTAACCACTTTTATAGTTAGACCATAAGTAGGAGTATCATAATGGTCCCTTTAATGTCTTTGAATAAAGACTTATTCTGTTATCATAAGTCCAATCAATAATAATGTGTGCACACTTTGGAAACAAAATTTAATATAGATGTAAAAGTCATAAGAGAGCACACAACATAATTAAATGCGTTCTTCAAGACCTAAACTTTCAGCATGCTTCATAAAGGTCTTGGGCGGTAGTGTTTTCGTAGATATGTCTACAACCATCAGTTCAGTGCCTATATGTTCAATTACAAACTTTTCTCCTTTAACATCTTGTTTGAGCGATAGATATTAAAGTTCCATATGCTAGGCGCCTTTGGATATCATATCTTGCTTAGAGAATAAGATTGCAACTTGATTGTCACAATGAAGAGTTAGAGCCTTGTCAATAAAGCTCAAAGCCCCAAACTCAGAAAAGAAATTCCGCAGCCAGATTTCCTGAATAGAAGCCTCATAACATGTAACATACTTGGCTTCCATAGTGGATGTGTGAATTAATTGCGACTATTGGCTTTTCTATGATATGGCACCTCCACACAAAAGATACACATAGCCAAGAGTAGTGCCTTGAATCACGACATCCACCAAAAGCCGAGTCTGAAAATCAACCCCTTGTGGGTGTGTTGATCTTCTATATGTCAGCATGTAGTTCCTTGTTCCTTTTAGGTATCTCAAAAATTTTTTTGCAGCTAACCAAATGAGTGACTCTTGGGTTACTATGAAACTTTCCTAGTATTCCTACTACATGGCTTATATCAGGCCTAGTACATACATGTGCATACATCAAACTACCCACAAAAGATGCATAAGGGTACTTCTGCATTTCATTACGTTCCACTTTGTTCTGGGACATTGCTTAAGGTTAAGCATGTCCCCTTTATGCATAGGAACAATGCCAGAAGAACACGTCATCAAGCCATATCTCTCAAGAACTTGTTCTTTATCAATATATGCTTTCTTAGACAATAAAAAATTCCAAATGATTTATCAAAGAATATTTCAATTCCTATCGCATATGATTTGATGAGGTCATCATACCAGCAGCTAAACCAAAGCTTAGCCAAACCAGATGCACCATGCCAATAAGACCCGAAAAGGACAAACGTTCAGGGATTGAACCATATAATCTCAAAAATGGAGAATCAAAGCATGAAACCACTTGGAAAATATTCACAGCTCTTCTAAAAAACACCTCAAAGAAGAATCAGCCCAAGCGAAGTTTACATGGATGAGTTATTAAATTTTCAAATATGTTGAACCCGAGCTTACCCGGTTTGGATCTACGTGCAATCCTTAGAAGATTATGATCAAACCATAAGGAATTAAGCTACAAATCGACTTGGTACGGAATCTTAATCCATCAGAAACTCAGATAATTGGATTCATACCAAACCGCGATCAGATGTAAAAGTTATTCAACTTATAAACCAGAGGATTCTAGACTTGCCTTATTTGGAAGCTTTTAAGTTTAATAAGCTCCAAACGTATCATTGGCGCCTATGAGACTTTATTATACTTCTAAAAGCTTCCCACAACATTCTAAGGTACACCAAGATGCATGGGATCAGACGGATCCTCCCACACATTCACTTTCCATATCCGGAGCTGAGCTTGCCTTATTTGCCTAGTGTGGAGCCATTTGCCTCAAAACTCCAACGAAACTCTTTCCATCAATGTTGCTGTGTTTTGAAGACATAACAAGTGCATCTAGACGTCCCAAAGGGTCACCACTTCCAGTTCAAGCTTTCAAGATACAAGCTAACAGCTACTTACCTTATTATATAAAGTACAGTTATTAAAGTTAGTAACTCACGAGATTGTGACACGTGTTATGTTTATCGATTCCAGATTCTGACACGTGTCAAAAACTTCGACTAATTAGATTTAGACATTATGCTAACGTAAATAATTTTAAACTTCGACCAAATAAAAATAAACAAAACTATATATAATCAAAATAAATAATAATCTTAGTTTTATTAAGTTTTTTATTGGTGAATGATTTTATTTAATATGATTAATTTACGAGCGATTTAATTCTATTTTTCAAATATAAATACATAAATAAATTTTACGACAACCTCATAATAATAAAATAAAATTACTTTAAAAAAAATAAAAGGAAGAGATGTTTTACCATAAAAGTAAGTTGAAGCTAGGATCATGTTTTTGAAAAAAAAAGTGTTTTGTTTGTTGAGAAGATATGAGACTACTTATTTTTTTATAATAGATTTCAATATTTACAATTTGTTTTTTTTTCAAGATTAGAATATTTTCATGTCAAAAACTTCGACCAATTAGATTTAGACATTATGCTAACATAAATAATTTTAAACTTTGACCAAATAAAAATAAACAAAGCTATATATTATCAAACTAAATAAATAATTTTAATTTTGTTAAGCTTTTTATTGGTGAATGATTTTATTTAATATGATTAATTTATGGGTGATTTAATTCTATTTTTCAAATCTATATACATAAATAAATTTTACGACAAACTCATAATAATAAAATAAAATAACTTTAAAAAAAATAGAAGGAATAGATGTTTTACTAATAGAAGGAAGTTGAAGCTATGATCATGTTTTTGAAAAAAATGTTTTGTTTGTTGAGAAGATATGAGACTACTTATTTTTTTATGTAGAGTTTAATATTTACAATTATTCTTTTTTAGGATTATAAATTTTCTTAACTATGGAAGTTTATTTTTTAAAAGAATTAGTAATTTATATAATTTTCTTACAAAATTTCTATTTTCTGAATAATGGTAGTTAATAATATTTACGTATAGTTTTCCTTATAAGATCTTTGACATTTTTCATTTTTGACACGTGTTAGAATCTGGAATTGATAAACTCGACATGTGTCGCGTTCCTGTGAGTTACTAACTTTTAAAACCATACTTTATATAATAAAATAACCGAATTGTATAATTTCTTATAGGATTATTATTATTTTTGGTATAATTTCCTTTTAATAATTATTTTACTCACCATTTTTATTTTTGGGATTTAAAATTTTTTAAATCTATATTAACATAATATCTAAGTCTAATTGGCGGAAGTTTTTAACACCTGACAAAATATTGAATCGATAAAGGGATTCAATCAATTAATATAATTGGTGGAAGTTTTAAAGGGATTTTCATCGGATGACATTTTCTCTGCTTTTTCTATTTTTAGAAGTAAAAGTTATTTATATACATCAATTAGATGGTTGTGTAAATATATATATACAGATATAAGTAAATAAATTAAAAGTTAAAATGGCTAAAGGTGTAAAATTCATTGGTTTCTTGACTTGCTTGGTGATTTTCTCGATGTTAACAGATAACAAACATGATAATATATGAATCTTGTCAATGTGTGATTTATCATTTGTTTTTGATTTTCTTAGTAGTGCGCATTCTTTTCAAATAAACTCATAATTTTAAACAAAATTTTCGAAACTTAACAGCCAATTGTAAATGCAAAACACAATAAGAAAATATTCGTGCGCATTTAGAATTTGCATACATTTTGGAAATTTGTTTTAATAAACCAAAAAGACGATGTGCTTAAAGATTAACTTTTATAAATATATATATATATATTCTTTAAACTTGTAAGCGTAAAAATTATCATTTAAAGTTCGAATAAGTCATGAATTTGTATAAGTAAATTTGTGTTTCAATAATTTTTTTGTAAATAAAAATACGCACATAAATCAGAGGGTTTGAAAATATCTTTCATATCGATTATTAATGTTATAGGAATATCAACTGGAATGAATCGAAATGCGCCGTGTGTAGAAAATCGAACCTTCTACATCGAGCCTCTTCCTATGAGTACCACTGGATGTTTCAAGAAGGTGCAACACTACTCGTGTTTATACACATGGTCAAGCTAGCATTGACAATATTTCTAACGTTCGAAAAGTAGTATGCAGATGTCTTGGTTGCATAAAGAAGTAGGTTCGAGAGATACTACGTGCACAAAGATTATTCATGATAATCATCCATCAACAATACTAAAACGAAACAAATTATTTTGTAATAATTATTCATTACTATCATCCATCAATACCAAAACAAACTTAAAAATATTTTGTAGTAATGTTTTTCTCGAATACAATCAAAAATTTCAAAATCCACCAATTTATTGTTGACAAATTAATCCACCATTGGTTAATCACTTTAATAAAATGGGAAAAGTGTAAAAAAAAACACCGACTTGATCAATACGGCTAATTTGGACATGTATTCGCGTATTTTCCAGATTAAACATGTATTTAGTGTTGACTTTCAAACAAAGCATATCTTTTACGTTGATCAGGCCAAATGAAGCATGTCGTTAACCCGATTAACAGAATCGTTAAACGACGTTAATCGATGTTAAAAACCACCGTTAACACTAAAACGACGCCAGTTTAAACTAAACCCAATCAACCAAAATCCCCAAATCGAATTAAACCCTTAAATTGAAAAAAAATTTCGAATTCTCTAATCGATCTAATCGATTCTTTCTGCATCACATCGAGCCCTTGTTTTCGCCAATCGATTCCTTCTACTTCACATCGAACCCTTATTTCGCCAATCGATTCCTTCTGCATCTTGGTTACTAGTTCTTGTGTTTTGGTATGTGTTTTAGTTATATGAGTTTGTGTCTGCAACTTCTCTTTTGTAATGAAACCTTTTATAAGGTAAACATGATCTAATTAACTTGACAACAATACAAACCAAGAAAAATTTGACAACAAATCCAATAAATCTAAACTTGACATCAAATCCAATCAATCCAACAAATCCAAACTTGATAACAAATCCAAACTTGATAACAAATCCAACAAATACAAACTGACAACAAGTTCATACTAAGAGAAATGACAAGAAGTTCAGACATAAGAGATGACAACCAGTCTTAAATAACACAAACATAAACAATTCAGACATAGGACAAACTAAGAAGAACATTCAAACCATGATGCAAGTGCATTTCCTTGTGATACTTGTTCCCCTTGTGACCCGATACCTTGTGCTCCCTGAGATCCGATCTCTTGTGCTCCATGTGATCCCATGGCTTGTGCTCCCTGTGATCCCATGGCTTGTGCTCCATGTGATCCCATAGCTTCTGCTCCCTGTGATCCCATAGCTTATATTCCCTGTGATCCGAGGCCTTGTGTCCCTTGTGATTGTGATCCACCCTGATAAAAACCAAACTAGTCATAAGAAACTAGTCATCACATAATAATAAAAACCAGTCACAAAACAGTTGAATACAAACCTGTTGCGTCTTAGGTCGACCTCTTGGTTTCTTTGGAAGAGGTTTCAACAAAATAGGATGTTTACACCCTTTCTTGTTGTGTCCCACTGTCCCACAATTAGAGCAAGTTATGATTTTCTTCTCTTTAGACATCCTGGTAGCAGAGTAAGAGGAAGAAGATTCATTTCTTCCTTTCTTCCTAGCATAGTTACTTGGTCTTCCAGGATTTCCTTTTCTCCAAGGTGGTGGCAAGACAAGAAGCCTATTCATTCTAGGCCATAAAGGCATCCCTTGGACTGGATTTATACCATCTCTGTATGTCTCTCTCCAGGTGTTTTTTGTGTAAAACTCACTCACATAATCTTCCACCTTCTCTCTCAGCCCTATTATTACACATGCTGCATGAGCACATGGGATTCCAACCATCTGCCACTTCCTACAACCACAAATCCTCTGATTCATGTCAACCATATAGCTTACTCCATTCAGCTCCACCTCATGCATATTGTTCCTGGCCATGTACCGGGTGCAATGCTGTGATCCAGCAATCATTTTTTCAATCTCTGAATGAGCCCTCTTAGTGAACCTTGACTTCAACTTGTCAGCAAGAATAAACCTCTTAGCATTTCTCACCATGCACTGTCTTCTTATGTCCTCTAACAAATCCAACAATGGCTTCCTCCTGGCTTGCCTAATGGTTCTATTGAAAGATTCACTGAGGTTGTTGAGGATGTCGTTGCAGCAAGTTCCAATCCTGAAAAATGCTCTGGACCAGTTTTGAGGGTTAGTGTTTTAGAGAGATAGATAGGCTTGTGGATTATACCTCTTTAGTGCTTCCATCTGATCAGTATACTCTCCTGTGGTGTAGCTGCGTGCTATCTTCCAAAACAGGCGCTGGAGTTCTTGATCATGATTTTCTCTTTTCCAATTCTCCATCACATGTCTGGCACATTGTCTATGCTCAGCCTGAGGAAGTATGGTATGGACAGCCTTGACTAAACCCTACAACAAGAAGAATACATAAGTCTACATACTTGTTAAAAGTGAACAATAAACATACAAAGTCAGAATTACTAACCTTTTGTTTATCTGAAATGATAGCTACATCCCTACCATCTTCAAGGCCCAAACTTGCATTCAAATTTCTAACAAACCAGTCCCAGTTAGTGTCATTCTCGATCTCAACAATTGCCCAAGCAATTGGAACTATTCTATTGTCTCCATCCCTTCCAACAGCAGCTAATAGTTGACCCCTTATATCCCACTTCAGAAATGCTCCATCTAATCCTATAATGGGCCTGCAGTTTCTTATCCAAGATTCCTTCTGTGATTTAAAACAAATATAGAGTCGATAGAACCTCTGTTTGCTTCCTATCGTTGGTCCTGGTATGGTTTAAATCTCAAATGTAGAGTCAACATTCTGCTTAAGCACTTCGGCTTGGTAATCCCATATCCGTGCAAACTGGGATTCATGACTAGCTTTCTTTGCTCTCATAACTTTAGTCTTGGCCTTCGCACACTGATCTGCAGACACTTCTAAGTTGAATTCTCTCTTAATTTCATCAACCATATCGTGTTTTGTTAGTTTTGGATTGACCCTCAATCTCTCCTCAAACAACTGAGCAATCGTTGATCGCTTCAACATCTTTGAAGTTCCAGTTCTGATACATACATGCTCGTTCACGAACACCTTAACCTGCATCTTCTGTTTCCTCTTATCATAGGCACATTATACTCTCCAAGGACACCTAATACCATTCTCAACATAGCAACACCAAGCACCTATCCTTACTGCCTGAGATCTATATATCTTTATGTCATACCTAGTCTTTAGAGAATACCTCAATAAAGCAAGCTTGAAATCCTCTGCAGAGTTGTAAGTTTTCCCCAAATCTATCAACACCTCCGGATCCTCATTATCCCTCTGAGCTGCCTCTTCTCTGTCTCTGTCTTTCTCTTTGACTTCACCTTCTTCTTCAGATGACAAAGGTTCTGGAATCTCATCCTCCTCCCAGATATTATCTCCACTATCACCATCACTGTCAGCTCCAATATCTCTCGGATCCTCTGGAAAGTCTGATTCAAACCTTAAGCTACCATCTTCTTCAACACCTAAATCATCCTCTTCGTCCTCATCTACCTCAGTGTCTTCATCGCTAGCTATTGCGCAGTCATCTCCACTGTCATTCTCGACTTCATGTTCTTCTTCATCGTCATCTCTGGTACGAGTTTGTCCTCTACGCGGTGGTCGAGCTTGGACTCCAGCAACTGATGAAACTCCAGTTGGTGAAGGAGCTCTATACACTGATTCATTTCGACGCGGTGAAGCTCCACTTGACGAAGCTCCAACGGAGCTCGAGTTTCCGATTCACCTCCGCCAGATGCTCTATTCTCTGGTTCTTCACGGCGAGGTGATAAAAGTCGACTAATGAAGCTCTGCATGTCGGGATTCAGACTTCTGATCGTGGAAATTGAGATGCAGAGGCAATCGATTAGATCGATTAGAGAATTCGAATTTTTTTTTCAATTTTAGGGTTTAAGGGTTTAATTCGATTTGAGGATTTTGGTTGATTGGGTTTAGTTTAAACCGGCGTCGTTTTAGTGTTAACGGTGGTTTTTAACATCGATTAATATCGTTTAACGATTCTGTTAATCGGGTTAACGACATGCTTCATTTGGCCTGGTCAACGTAAAAGATATGCTTTGTTTGAAAGTCAACACTAAATACATGTTTAATCTGGGAAATACGCGAATACATGCCCAAATTGGCCGTATTGATCAAGTCGGTGTTTTTTTTGACACTTTTCCCTTAATAAAATACATAATGATAGCTCTTAATCCAAACACTCAACATTGCCTAAAAAATATTTTGAAACTCTGCTTCAATATTATCATATGAAACAAAACATCGATTGTGATTACACTTCATTCATCCGGGCTTTTTCTATTTTATTTTACTGTTAAAAACTTGTATGTTTTTCATTGATTTTCCCCCACCTCTATTTAATGATATTTCTAAAGCTTTTTTTTCATTCCATTGAATTTTTTGGTTTCAAATTAAGCCCACAAAATTTGTTTCTTTTATAAACAAATTGTTTATGCTATTTTGAGTGGATATTGTATACGAAAATATGGACGTAAGTGATTATTTTAACAAATTAAAATAATTTGAGACATATTCAAATGTATTTTTTTGACGAAACAATAATATTGAAGTTAGACTAACAGTTGCGATAAGGTTGAGTTAGTGACGGTGCTAAAGGAGGCTCCTCTGTAAGTGAATTAAAATAATTAGGGGTGGGATTATTAACCGAACCGAACTAACCGAATCGAACCGAACCGAGATTTTGGCTGTTCGGTTCGGTTTCGGTTATGGGTCACGAACCGATCGGCAAGTTTTTGAAAAAACTTCGGTTCGGTTCGGTTCAGTTCTCGGTTAACCGAATTTGTTTTTTTTAATAACCGGATTATACCACAATTTAGACCGGTTTTATCAAATTTAAACTAGTTTTTGTCTATAACCGAACCGAACCGAACCAAATAACCGAAAATAACAAAAAAATAACTTTAAAACGGATTAAAAAAAAAAAGTTCAGTTAATTTCGGTTTTGAAATTCAAAACCGAAATTAACCGAGAACAAAGTAACCGAACCGAAATTTATTTCGGTTCATTTCGGCAACATTTAAAAAAAAAAAAAAAAAAAAAAACCGAACTAACCGAACCGAATAACCGAAGTCCCAGGGCTATGAATTTATATAGAGATATCAAATTTTGTGTTATGTTGTAAGGTGAACTACTTAAATAAGGTTTCGATCCCTTTACCATTTACTCTTTTATTTACTACTATGTTCAAAAAAAAAAAAAAATCACTGGTATCTATTATTACCAGATTCCACATTTACTCTGACCTCTGATTCAAGTCTCGTCTTTCACGGTCATCTCTCCCTAGTCACTCCTTTGGAAGGTATAGACTCTGTGATCCTCTGGAATGTTGTGCATCGGTGTGAATCACGCCTCATATTAGATTTGTTTTTTCTTAATGTGAGATTTCAGTTGCTTTCATTACTTTAGTATAAAGATGTTATATTAGACCAAATATCTGATAGATTAGTTGTATTGTCTTTTATACAAACACATACATAAAATTGTGCATTTTTAGTTTTAGAGTATTTTGAATAATGTTTAAAGTTATAGATTCTCATAATTATATCACATAATATCTAAAGTGACATTAACAAATTAATTTTTCTTTAATATTGCACCGATCTACCTGCCCGTCCCCATCCCGCATGGTCCCTTATTGGAATAATGAAGTAAACAAATAGTTTTTTTTAAAATAAATACGTTCCACAACACATGCAATTATTATTTTAGGTTTACTACACCAGTTATAGTGACGTTAACATGTCAATGAGTCCCACATCAACAAGATTATTTAACCCAACTGGTTAATTGGCTTTGACTATTTTATGGAGTAACCGATCTATTATTTCGGCTAACCCGTCATGAATTTGTGTCAAGAATATTTTTTATATTTTGTATTATATATCAATATTATGCAATCACTAGCATTAATAAAATATAAACGACAACAACAACATTGATGATATATAGTAAAAAAATTTTACATATAGTTTCTGAAGTCGGTTAGTAAAAGTGACGCAACTGCTATGACAGACCAAAACTTAGAGATACCCACTGTCTGAATCTAAAATGTAGAAAATAAAAGCCACCTGGCACATAATAATCTCGACGACAAATGGACTGTTCGTTTAGTGCCTTCAGCCCAACTAGAAAAGAATAGAGAAGTGAGATGATCACAGGTTTTATAAAATTTCTTGGACTTGTTGCTTAATAGAGTTTAAATAATGTGAGGAGATGAAGACGTTACATACCTTCAGACGGATCTTGTACTTGCAGTTATGGTTTTGGAGGATCATGTCTACAGAGTTTTCGTTTTCTTGTCTCGTAGACTAGATTTCCTATTTGATCACCACATGTTGCAGATGGTGGTGTGTATGCTTGGGCATCTATATCACCATATGAGCCTCACATTAGCCGTTATGTACAAAGAAAATTATGACAAAACTACATAAAAAGAAATTTTAAGTTTTTTTCGATGGGATTATACTCCCATGTTTTTCAAACAAAAACAAAATCATTATTTTTATTATATCATTTTTAATGAAATATAAAACTACTATTAATCTTGTAGCTTCCAATTTCAATCTGGTTTAAAATTTTGCTATTAGGGTAGTTTTGGTGATAGGAAAAGATAGATTTTTATACATACATGTACTTACATATAGAATGCGGTGTGTAGCTCCAACATGAGACAAATGAGATAAAAGGAGAAGAAACAAAGATAGGAAAAGCGAAATGTATGCTGTCATTGTAGCCATTGTTGACTCCATCATACCTTCGTCTACATGTTTTCAGGGTATTATTATACAGAAACATATATTAAAGCAGCAACAACTTGTCAACTTCAAGGACTTACAAGTTTAGTAGCAATAAATGCACTTTGTGGCTATGGTCCATATTTTCCACCATATCCTTTTCTATTGTACTTATGAGCGCAAGAACTTTCTTAACTTTATTAATCGATATAAACACATATTTAGGTACGTGAATTAGTTTAAGTATCACACAGACCTCTAACGGGCATTGTATATACAGTATAGCTAAGTCCAACTTTAATACTCATAGAGTCATACCCATGCACATATTGTTTAAAGGGTAAATTTCATACGATATCCACCAAGCAAGCTAGTTATAAATGAATGGTTTGGCAAAGTGAGATGAGCCTCTTATAAAATATCCAAAACGCAATTTTTGGACGAAAATGCCCTTGAATCGATCGAACTAGATGGTATTGTGTGGTTGTTTCTTTGGTTAGTATTATGACTCGTTCGCTACAATAACCTCGATAACAATCTCGTCCACTAAAATTCCCTCCCATTGGGGTATGATGTCCACAACAATGCAAAAGAAAGAAAATCAATTTTTTTTAAAAAAATTAACATTTTTGGTTTTCCACCTCTTTTTGTTTTCACGTTACTTTTCTTTTTCACTTTTGTGATTTTTTTTTTTTGCTTTGAATTATAACTTTTTTCTTTATTTTTTTAAAATACATTTTACTACATGGCCTTATCTAACATTTCCATCCAGATGATTTATCAAAATGTTTCATTCAGATGGTCCATCTGAATGTTGGTTCGTTTCAATTTTTGGATGTTCATTTAAATGGAACGTTTAAGTGAACTTGTGTTTGTTTGTTTGTTTGTTTGTTTAATTTTGTAAATCTCCATCTCCATCTCTATCTCCATCTAGGATAATTTACTAAGAAAATGACTCAAATACATATACCTTGATCTAATCATAATCTTAACCACATTAATTTTAATTATTGACTAAAGATATTATAAAAATTACGAAATAACTTTTTCTCGCCAAAACCGCAAAATTGCGGAATTAAGTTTCTCCGCCAAAACCAAATATCATAAAATTGTGTTTTCTGCCAAAACTGTAAAATCACGATTTTAGCGGAAATTTTTTGGAATTGGGTTTTCAAGAGAAGATGATATTTCCACAATTTTTTCGCCAAAAACATGATTATACAGTCCTAGCGGGAAAAACGCAATTCTCTAATTTTTTGGTTTTAGCAGAAAAACGTAATTTTCTAATTTATCGATTTTGGAGGTAAAACACATTTCTCCGATTTTGCTTTTATGGCGGGAAAACAATTATGCAATTTTGCTATTTTTGCAGAAAATGAAATTATGCAATTTTGTGAATTTGGCAGGAAAACGTTATTATGCCGAAATTTACAAAACTCATCGAGATGAACCATTTGAATGTTTTTCATTTTTAACACTAAATGAACACTAATTCTCATCTCCATCCAGATGATTCATCTGGATGAGAAAACATACATAGTCTATGTCATTTTCTAATTTTTTATTTTTTTTATTCGGCATTGTATCGTTGTAGACGATTTTAGATTATATATAAGTGTATACGTACACAATAATAATTTGTATGTGCACGTACATAATAGTAATTTTTGTGCTTATGTGTATGTACACATTTAAATATTTGTTCACATGTAAACTATTTTTGCAGCATGACACTGAAAACATGTTCATTTACAAATCATCTTTGTATCGAATATTTAGTTTATATATATATATACACACACATCACCATCTCATATAAGTCTATCACTACGTCATATATGTCCATGCAACCCTTTTCCTTGTACCATCAACGTATCTTCTGAGATAGGATCCATAATATACACTAAAAATATATGTACACATATCCTCTGATAAAGTTTGAATGTTTTGTTTCATTTTGCATATCAATTTATCTGTATAAAAACTTAAAACTTAGTTATATATTGGGATAATTTACGTACACAGGTGCGTACACATGTTTGTCCATTAGGGGGCACATGCATCATGTTGGTGACAATGGAAATTCATGTATGGCACCAAGGAGGCAACTAAGTTATGTATTGCACAAAGATACGTACACGAGTTATTGTATACGTAGAAAAGAGATAGTGATCATGATTGGGAGAATTGTGCCATTCAACCTTGTGAAAGGCCAAGAAATAGAGTAAGTTAAACCATCACAAATTAGGGTGCATACATAGTGGATGTACATGAGGGATGCAAAATCACATTTTCTCTGCCCATTCTCACAATTACAAAATAGTAAATGCTCATTCTCATAATTTCTTTGAAAAATAAAACTAGAAAGATTGAATATGGTGCCTACATTACATTTTATAGCTTGTTGATGTAAGATCGACTCCTGTCCTCACGATGCCCCACGCGGATCCACGAGGAATCCACGTACCGGCCACGAGCACACGAGGCAACCTTCTGAATCTACGACCAGACGAGGATTTCTACCGTGCCATCTTGAAGAATCCTCGAGGAAGTGCGCATTTCCAGACGATCCATCGAGGAACTTTGGAGGAAGAACGAGCCAAGCCACCCGGTGACGAAGAGCATCCACCCGCGGACACTAGAATCCACCCGGAGCTGACCACCGATGAAACCAGCCGTTCGTTGGACAAATCCTTGAAGATTCACCGTGCAAGACCTCAAGATATGAGGTTCCACCGAGCAATACTTCACAATCCACGACATAGTTTCAAAGATCCACGACGCACCCTCGAGACGGACCGTTCCGGCAACGAACACCCTCGAAGACAAACCGAAGATCCTCCTGACAAACTTGAAGACTTCCTGCCATTTTTCGAACATCAATCCAAGACTACACCACTTTTTGTAGTTTCCAAAACAGCAACCAATCTCGAGCTCCACGTGGAAACGACAAAGGGAAAACTTTCCTTTTTCGACAATCCTTCTAGAAACTCGTCCTTATCTTTTGATCCAGGCCCTCCATCTCGAAGAAACGATCCCAGACGTCCATCCCTTGAAGATGTTCGAGATTCTTCCACGAGAATCATTGAAGAATCGCGTCCCAACGGCTAGAACATCTTCGAACGCTCTCTTCTTCATTCTCGAATATTATGTTTCCTTTTCTTGTTTTCTGACCGTTTGAAGGTCTCTTCTTATGTTCGAGCCTATATAAGCTCCCTCTCATTGTTTCATTTCAACAACCGAATATTTTAGCAATAAGAAATCAAGTTTGTTTTCGCTTCAAAGTCTTTGAACCGATTCAACGTTTTTGCGAGAATTCTTGTAGTTTGTGGAATCAAACTCTAGGTTTTTCGTGTAGAGTCTTCAATCCTCGCGAGGAAGAGCCCTTGGATTGTCTTCTCTAACCCTCGGTGTTGTGGAATCAACATCACTATCCTTCACCACCACGTTCAACGCTTCCGCCAACGTTTCAAGTTCGAAATCCGTGAGTCACACCGAGGTGGAATCCGAGGTTTGCATCACTTGTGTACGTGTTTTATCATATAATCGTATACATACTCTTGTAATACTTAAATGTACATGTATTGCGTACATAGATATCGCAATATATGTTTTGTGTTGGTTGCGGTCATGTACGTTTCGAAACTTGCTACATTGACTTGTAAATATACATTTATGAATCATACAAATATCAACCACACATTCAAAGTAAGATAAATTTATCTTCGTCTTTGATGCGGATATCCAAAACACACCATACCAGGATGATGCAAGGGTCAACACCAATATTCATTCAGAGCTGAGTGACGAAAGAAGTAGTACAAGTGCTGAATTAAGAAGTACTACAGAAAGTAACTCAGAGAATATGGGGCTAACCAACCATGAAGATTCCCAGCCTTTCATTTGGACCAGCACTGAAGGAAGCCCACACAAATATTTGATCCATCATGAAGCCTCAGGCCAAGTAAAATCACCCAAGAGATGACCCGGATCCAAACCGTCCTTTGGATCCTCCAGGCGTATCTACTTGAAGCCATCTAAGGAAATTCTTATTTCCCTTCATCAAGACGAGTTTCAACACTTCATTTGGAAACTAGGAGATACTCTAGACCATTTAGAAGGTTTACCATCCAAGGTAAGGTGCACTTTACCACACTTGAACCCGCAAGGACAAAACTAACCATTTTTGGGCCTACGTGCACTCCTTGGAAGATTCCAATCAAACCAGAAGGAATTAAGCTACAAACCGACCTGTTATGGAATCTTGGTCCATCAGCAAAACTCAGCAAAGTGGATTCATACCAAACCGAGATCAAACATAAAAGTTATTCAAGTTATAAACCGAAGAATCCTATACTTGCCTTATTTGGAAGCTTGCGAGTTTGATAAGCTCCAAACGTATCATTGGCGCCCAGGAGACTTTATTCTACATCTAGAAGCTTGCTACAACATTCTAAGGTGCACCAAGATGCATAGGATTAGGGGGATCCTTTCACACCTTCACTTTCCATATCCGGAGCCGAGCTTGCCTTATTTGCCGACTATGGAGCCATTTGTCTTAAAACTCTAACGAATCTCTTTCCATCAATGCTGCTGCGTTTTGAAGTCATCCCAAGTGAACCTAGACGTCCCAAGAATCCACCTATATGTGCCCAAGCTCTCAAGACTAAAGACCAACGACTACTTACCTTATTTGGAGCCTCAGATCACACCACATCAATTGCAACGGCTCTTTTCATTCATGTTTCAATTTCTTTCACTTTTTAGACTTTATGAACGTTGGTTAAGTGCCATGTACGAGCTCTATATAAGCTTTTCACTTCTTCATTGTAAAAACAACCCTTGAATATTGAATTTTATAAGAATTGTTCTTCTTTACTCAAAGTCCGAGTACTTTGTGTTACTTTGTGCTTTAGTTCTTGTGTGAGTGATTCACCAAGGCTGAGTTCTTGTGCTGTATCAGAGCTTAATTCACAACTCTGTGGTGCACTTCAATCCGCCATCACTTTTCCTTTGAATCGATCCTACACGAGAGAAACGACCGCCATCGTGTTAGATCCCCATCCTCGACCATCTCTTCTTCATCAAGGGCCAGTGACCACCCTCTTGTGAAGCCATCCTTCTATCTTTATACACACTCATCACCGAAGCGTGTATCAATCTTGGAGGGTAATGGTTCAAACCAAACAACGTAATCTGTCATGATTATTATCTATGTCTATAGAAAATGAATTTGATTTAGTCCAATATTAATCATTAAGCTAAAGCGCGAGGATAATGTTCGTAACCAAATTACATATATCTATAGAAATGAATTATATTTAGTCTAATATCAATTATTATCTATGTTTAGAAATCTGATCTGCAATCCGTCGTTATCTCTTGCGAAACACATGTATGAATCTTGATTTAAATCTGGATGATTTAGGACGTTTAACACATAATTCTTTTCAAATTTTTTAAAATTACGTAAAATAGTCACTACAAATTAATAATATAAACGATAAAATATTTTTGATAACATTAATCAAGATCATTATCAACTCCAATTAATTAAAACATCTTGACTATACATCAAGTTCAAATATACTTCTTGATCAAGTTAAATTTTTTTATAATATATTAAATTTTCTAGTATTTTAAAGTTTTCATAAATTTTGAATATCATTATATTTTAAAGTTCTCATAAATTTTACATATAAAGCTTAAATATATTCGTAATATGTTAAACTTCTCATAAAGTTAAAATATTCATACTATTTTAAAATTTTAATAGAGTTTAAAATATATTTTAAAGCTTAAAATTATTATATCCAGTATAATTAAATATTTGAAGTAAAGAGCATGATTAAATCGAAAAGATATTTTAAAATTTGGATGTATGCTAAGTCAAGTTTTCCGCTAATTTAGATTTGAATTCATTTTGGTCATATTTATAATATGTTTTGAACCACCTCCAATAAAATTTAGCCAACGTTTAAAACACACTTACTTTTCATCATCTATTCTCTTTTGTACAAAATTTGCGAAATAATCTGGATTTTTAATTCTATATTAAATATGTAATGATTCAAAATTTTATAAAGATGATAGAAGAAACCTTAACTAGATCTTCTAAATATCATAATAATAATGTGAATTTATTTGTCAGAGAAATCGTTTTCAAATTAAGTTAAAAAAACTTTTATTTAATGAGATCTTTAGATTATAAGGAAATTAGAAGATCCGACTATTTTAATAACATGTTGGTATTTATATTTGGAAAATCCAATGTAGCTCTCAGTCTTTTTAATAACACGTGGGTTTTACAACATGGACGTTTCCGTCGTCGATGGCTGTGTGAAATCGTCTGGACAACAAGAAAAAAAAAAAAAAAAGTTTTGACTTGTTGACTATTGGGTCATAAAACCATTAAAAAATCATGGAAATGAGTCGCAAAGTCGTAACGCGAGGAGAGGAAAATTAGTTGGAAATATAGCAACTAGCTAACCTACCAACCATGTTCATTTAAAATGCTACATTTAATATATATGTATATATATTATGCATATGTAAAAGTTTATATCTATTTGGTTTCTCATCATTTCTTTTAGTTATTTAAGATAAGAAGAGCCAATGACAATGAAGAGAACATCACATGTTCTTCTGCTACGTCTTCTGCTTTGCTTGATGTTTGTGATTTGTCTTGTAGAAGCTAGTATACCAGGTTAGTTCACTAATTAAGACAATCATAATTAAGAACCTTAACAATCTTTCATGTTTTGAAATACCTATATATACAGGGTATAAAGTAAAAGGAAAATATAAAATGTTTTTTTTATATATATAAATAAATCTAAAAATATGTTGTGAAAGGAGACTTGATAAATTAAAATGTGTAAGATTTTAGATGAATCGAGATAACGTCGATTGCTAAGATAATATAATCAAATAAAATTACGACATTTGCTTCCTTGATTAGGAAAATGGGAAAACAAGGTTGTTGCATGAACCAAAAGCTTTACATATAACACAACGATTTTACTAAAATATCGGTTATATTTTGATACTCTTCTCTGTTTTCAGTTGCAAGAGTCAACTTCTGGTTTTACTTTACTATCAACTTCTTATTTTCTCCGAGTAGGATATCAAACAAATTAGATTCATGAATCTGTGAATCTTTTGGCTCCACCAAATCGATATATTGATACTATTTTTCTATATATAATCAAATCTAGTTTCTTTATGCTTAAAATGGATCAAACATACATTGATATCGTCAAATTGAGCAGCTAATTTATTTTTATCACTAATATATTAATATCTTGACTATAAGAAATAGGTGGCGATATGGGTCCGGAAATATATACTCCACCATCAAGATCTTGTGGAGCTCCTACTGCCAAATATGATTCCTCCCAAGTACTACTCAAGAGACCACCACCATGTAGACGTCCTCGACTTGAAAAATCAGAAGACACCAGACGATCTTGAAATATTGAACAATACTCGATCTATATGTAATGTTGTTTAAAGAATGTCGAATTTATACGTGGAGTGACTCCAAGCTTGGTCATTACCAATATTTTCACTATACTGATTTATTAGATATTTTTTAACGTTTTTAAATATACTTGATTAGACCGATAAAAAAAAACTATAGACTCAATGTTGTTAGTTCTACCGATTAACCAGGGTGAGATCTTAAAGGGGAATATGGCAATGCCCTGGAGTCGAATATTATCTGCAACTTCTTCGCATACCAAACAAAAGTAGAAGAGTTTACAGTTTTGAACGTTTAAATTACTCAGGGCGTTACGAGCAATGAATAGATATAGTCACAGTTATCAAAAAGAAAAGAAAAAATCAAACAAAAAAAGTTGTTAGCTTTGCATACTACACTTGCCATGACTGTTGTGGAGTTTTCTTTGCCTAAGAATTCATGAGTAGATATTTTAACTCTCTAGAAAATTAACTATATAGTCAAGGGCCAAGTTAGGTGAGAAATGATCTTTGTATCCTAAATCCAGTGATAGATAAGAGCTTAACTAGCCTAACTGTTTGAACAAGCAGACGATTTGTAGTTTCATGTACACTTTGAAGACCCTGTGGATGTGTTTCATGTACACTTTTATATATATATTTGAAAATATAGAATCGCATATTTTATTTTGTATATGCATACAGTATTCTTAAAATATTGTCAGACCAAATGATAATCATTTGCTAATATTGTCAGACCAAATATAGCAAAAGATGAAGACAATTGTGCTAATACAAGTAGAATACAAGATATAAGTGAGGCAGACCAAATGATAAGATGAAGAACTAAATCGAGCATTGGAGGCTAAATTTGTATGTATCTATAACAAATAGATAAGTATGTTTCATAGATGGAAACTTGAGAAGTAGAAATTCGGCTTAATAGCAGAGATAAATTTTAAATCAAATTATAAAATGTTTTATTTCATATTTAGTCATGGAATTATAATTTTGAAAGTAAATTTAATAAAAATGTACTTAAAAATGACAAAACAGTTTCTAAAGTCTAACATATCAATATATATAATTCAACATTGATGATACATTTTATAGAAACTTTAGAAAGATTGTTAATTTGTTTGTTAAAATTTGATAGTTAATAACGCGCCAAAAGTTCAAATTTGACTAAAACTTTTCATTGAATTATTATTGCCTAAAAACAGATGATTCACTTTTCAATATTTGACTTCAAAATTTTAGGTTTTATGGATATAAATACATAAGTTTTAGAAGAGAGAAAAAATCATTGAATGAAAAATATATAAGAAATGTGAATGTTTAAATCTCTAAATGTATGTTTGAATCTCCATTCATAACCATGAAGGTCTAGCGGAGTCGGTGTTGGCTGAGATATAACTTCAAGTTTGGCTCAAATTTTAAGTTTTCATATGACATTTAATTTATGTATTGTATTATGCTAAAAATGTCTCAGCCAACAGCCAGCTAACAACTAGTTGCAAAAGATGCAAGAGACCTTCATAGTAATGAATGAAGATTCAAACATATTTTTAGAGGTAATAATTTATTCTCTTCTACACATATATATATATATATATATATATATATATACATATATATATGTCAAATCCAAGAGAAACATGTGTCTAACAAATATAAAAGAGTCTCCAATGATCAATTTTTTTGCATTCGCAATCGCATTCTAACCTGTTGTGAAACATGTCTTCGAAGGCAAATCAATTTTTTACAACTGATTTAGAATCCGTTTACGACTGTGAAAAATTGGTTTGTTGAGGACTCATTTATATTCTTGTAGTGTATTTTGTCCTGTGATTTTAATACCCTTTTGTGATCACAGTTAAATAGTTAATACTCGTTTGTTAGGACTTATTAATAGTTATACCCTTTGTAATTACAATTCTATATGAATTTATGATTAAAAAAATCCAAGATTGCATAATTGACTTCGTATACCAAAATATCATTATTATGAGTCTTCTAATGGAAACAAGTTAAAGACTAACCCTTTTCGAAGAAATTTCGGAGAAATAATGTAAAAGCAATGTTGAGTGGAGAAGTAGTTGGTGAGTTTGTATATTATTATTGATGGTTTTTTTATACGTCTATATATATCGTGAGATGGTCTTTTGTGCTATGTTAATGTGACAAAGTGGACCATAAATGGCTACAAAGACATCACATTTGGTTTCTCTTCTTTTGTCTTTGCTTCTTCTGCTTTTATTTGTCTCCTCTCAAGTTGGATTCACAGAAGCCAAACGCGACCAACGTTAGTATTTACACTCATTTTCATGTTTTTTTTTCCTTTCTTCTGAGTTCTTGTTTTTTTTTTTCTGTAAAAGTTGCATAAATTTTGTAAATTGCATATTACAAATGATTTATGTAATCTTTCAATACGTTTAGAGGTTATATACGTTATTTTCACTTTTCTACATTCGAGTGTTTTGTTGTTTTTTTTTTCTTTCGAAAGAGTGTTTTGTTGTTAACATTTTTACTAAATCAGTTTTCATTTCTCGAGTATATGAACAATCAATCATCATATAAAGAAAAAACGACAAATGCCTTGACTCACCATTTGAAAATAAATTTTATCAAGAAAGAAACAGAAAGAAAAAAATGTTTCTGATGTGAAAACTTAGAAACCCAAAATGTACGCAAACCTTATTTAATATTTATCGTTTTATATTGGTTTTACATTAATGATATATGAATCTTTATATTTATTAGAAATGAAGGAAAAAAGGAAAAATAATAAAACGCTAACCCGTATACTTACACATAATATTTTTAGTTTGTAATATTTGTTAGTTTTTAATAGAAAATAAATTTAAGATCTTATTTAAATCACTTCTCTGATATCATATTGTATATGATGATATAAATCATTTGCAATTGTTTCGAATCAAGAGATGATAGGATGTATGACCTAATCATTTATGTTTTTATATATATTTGTTAGAAATTATTGAATGGATAAACTAATGAAACAATCACTTCAATATTGTGAGCAGGTAAAATGTCACCGTCTCCACCAATCCCTCCTCCACCCCCTCGTTTTTATGTACCTCCTTCAAAATCGCGCAGAGGAAAAGGCCCGTGAACAAATCCATATAATTTATTGATCATAATATATGGTTTTATACATGTATTTGTGCTCAGTTTGATGATATGTATTTTTAGTTGAAGTAGGTGAACATCCGCGCTATATGCGGGTCTGGTTAAATACTCAGTTATATACAACAGATGTCTTCGATTGTGGTATCATCATGTGTAATGTTGTTAGAATTTAGATTCTTCTTCATGTCGCCTTTTACTAAGCGTAAATGCATTCTGAAAGTGCAAGAGCTATCTGATACATAAACTGTATCACGAAGTAACACAATTGTTTTTCTCCAACAATTTTGATTAATAGAAAATATGTTTTACTAAGTTTTTTCTCACACTATTTTATATTATCTCTCTCAAATGTTCTCAAATCAACACTCTTGATTTAGAACCTCTCAAGATACAAAATCACTTAGCCCTATTAAGTTTGCTAGCTTTCTTTTCCGAAACTACAAAACTTAATGCTAAGAATGCTTTCTCTTATTTGTGTTTGGCTTCTCTAAAGCCTTAGCACCCTATTTATACTAAATAGGTCGTGGCTATACAACAAGCCACTTTACAATTCCTAAACCTAATAGGAATTGATAATTTCTATTTTCCTTTTAGGATAAGAAAATTATCCACTATATTTTTTTTTTCTTCTCAAAGGATAATTTCCAATTATCTTCAAGCTTCAAGACGTTCTTCTAAGTTTTCTAGATGTTTCTCCAAGTCTTCTAGATGTTTTTCCAATCTTCTAGACGATTCTTCAACTCTTCACATCAATCTCTGTTCTTCTGACTTACTTCTTGTACTACTTTTAAGTATATCAGAAAGTAGCTCATCTTC
Organism: Crucihimalaya himalaica; assembly: GCA_004349715.1. Taxonomy (NCBI): domain Eukaryota; kingdom Viridiplantae; phylum Streptophyta; class Magnoliopsida; order Brassicales; family Brassicaceae; genus Crucihimalaya; species Crucihimalaya himalaica. The sequence continues at coordinate 107,305 of SMJT01000161.1, read as the reverse complement.
CATCTTCAATCTCTCCCTTTTTAATTTTGAGTCTCTCAAGCATCTGCCATACTTAAAAAACTTCAACATCAAACCAAACTCCCCCAAAATTCAAAACTCTCCCAGAATTCATTTATCCAAAAAGAAACTAAAGTGAAAAATAACACTCCTCCAAAATCATAGCTCCTCTAAAATGTAATTGTTCCTATTTTCTCCCCCAGCTTGAGAACTCAAAGTTAAAAACATCACTAAGGACATTACCCTTCTCCCCATGCCTGAATCACAACGTAGTCAAAACTTATTAGAAAATTGTCTCCGCTTTGTAAACCGAGGTTGATAGCCTAGTGTACCATCTCCATAGAGATCATCTTTCCTAACCCAAACCTTTCTGAGCCTTATACCTTCATGACTGGATTCTTGAGTGAATCTGAAACAGTTACGCTTAATATGTCCTTGAACTCCACAATGATAAAATGTAGGTACACAAAATCTCACATCATAATCCTTCTCCATTTGATTTCTCTCCCTCAACAATCTAAAACACCTTGGCCTAATATGCCCAACAACTCCACAATGATGGCAAATGGGTTGAAAGATTTGTTGAGGTTCACTCTACAATTTTGATTTTTTTTTTCACAGTTGCAATCTTTGACGCAGTTTCTGTCACAGTTGCAGTTTTTGATGCAGTTCGTGATGCAGACGTGATTTTTCCACTAGAAACAAATTTTGGATCTCATATTGAAGGATTCCCTTTAAATCCAAGGCCATATCTATAAGTTTTGCCAGTATTCAGAATATGATCTAACTGCTTTGTGCCATTATTAAGCATCCTGAAATTCTTTTGAGTTTCTTCAAGTTGAACTCTAACTTGTGATGCTTCTTCCTCTTTCTCTGTTGCATACCTTTGTGCTTCAAATACCTTAGCCTCTAGCTTGAGTTTCTCTTTTATCAACTTAGAATTCTCTTCAACTACTTTAAGCTAATGTTCATACAAAATCTTGTAGTTCATATCAAATTCTTCATCATCGACACTTTTTGCCTCCCTATCACTTTTTGTTGCAGATTTTGCTGCTGTTGCAGGTTCTGTTGCAGTTGCAGGTTCTGCTCCTGATGCAGGTTTCGCTCCTGTTGCAGGTTCTGTTGCAGTTGTAGCTTCTGTTGTAGTTGCAGATTCTGCTCCTGATGCAGATTTCACTCCTGTTACAGATTCTCTTGCAGTTGCATCTGTCTGTTCTTGTCTTACGTTCCGTTGCAGATCCAGAGTCTGCTGCAGGTTCTCCTAACACAGATTTGGTTTGTCCTGAACTAGCTCCTCCATGTCCAGTATAACCTAAGCCTTTGTTTGTCTTTTCTTGACTAATCTTCTTTTCAGCTTTTAGTTCTTCTTGAAGAGATTGAATGATCGTTTTTAATTGTAGTTTCTCTTTGATCAAATCCTGACTCTCTTGCCCAATTATGATGAGTGCTTCTCGAACCTCATTGTAGCTTTTATCAATATCGATTTCCTCTTCTTCCTCAGAATCAGAGTCTGTAGCTTCTTGTTCGTCAATAAAATTAGTGATTCCTCTTAAGGCAACAAAGTTGTTTACTACTTCTTCATCTTCACTATCTTCTTCTGAATCATCTTCAATACCCTGCATTTTTTCTTTTCTATTTCTTTGATCACCAACACATTCATCTTGAGTATGTCCCAAACCTTTGCATCTGGTGGACTTAATTTCTCGTCTCTTAATCGTCGGACATTCACGAACAAAGTGCCCATAGCCTCTGCATTCATAACACTGCATATTTACTTTCTTAAATGATGTTCCTTCCTCTGAGCTGAAACGTCTTTGTCCTTGTCCTTGTCCTTGCTGTACTTTCCTTAATGCTCGATCAAATCTTCGGGCTAGCAAACTTACAGGATTTTCTTCATTCGTTTGAGCTTTATTCTCAAGAGATGTTAATGCCAATCCTTTGCTTTTCTTTGTTCCTCCTAATTCCATCTCATGAGCTTGGAGCATTCCCACCACTTCTCCAAAATTGAGTTCATCCGTGTTGTTAGATACACTTAAGGCAGTTTTATAGGGCATGAATTTTGACGGTGTAAGCATCTGAGAAATTTCTTCACCAGCTTCTTATCTTTATATTTCTTCCCAAGAGTTAATGCTTCTTGAGCTAGAGAACTGAATCTTGAACTAAATCTGAGATTGATTCATGCTCTTCCATTCTTAGATTCTCAAACTTCGAAGCCAACATGTCTTTTCTAGAGGTTTGAACCTTGGAGGTACCTTCAAAGTGAATTTGCAGAATATCCCATGCTTCTTTTGCTGTTTCACATCTTTGAATCAACTCAAATTGCTTTTTTCCAACGCTACAATGAATAGCCGTGAGAGCTTTGGCGTTGTATTTTGATTTTTTCAATTCATCATTGGTCCAATCATTCTCAGGTTTGGCTATCTCTGCACCAGTTTCGTCCCTAATCTTAGGTTCCACCCACTTCTCTAAGACAGCTTTCCAAGCAAACACATCAATGCCCCTTATTATAGACTTCATTCATGATTTCCAAAATCCATAGTCTCCATCATCTAATATTACTTTCGTGGTGTTGACGAGTTCATGATAGCTCTCCATCTTCTCCACAAGATCTCACCTGTATGCAATCCTCACAATTGACTGCTCTTATACCAATTGAAAGTGCAAGAGCTATCTGATACAGAAACTGTATCACGAAGTAACACAAGGGTTTTTCTCCAACAACTTTGATTAATAGAAAATATGTTTTACAAGGTTTTTCCTCACACTATTTTCTATTATCTCTCTCAAATGTTCTCAAATCAGTACTCTTGATTTAGGACCTCTCAAGACACAAAATCACTTAGCCCTTTTAAGTTTGCTAGCTTTCTTTTCAGAAACTACAAAACTTAATGCTAAGAATGCTTTCTCTTATTTGTGCTTGGCTTCTCTAAAGCCTTAGCACCCTATTTATACTTAATATGCCGTGGCTATACAACAAGCCACTTTACAATTCCTAAACCTAATAGAAATTGATAATTTCTTTTTTTCCTTTTAGGATAAGGAAATTATCCACTATATTTCCTTTTTCTTCTCAAATGATAATTCCCAATTATCTTCAAGCTTCTAGACGTTCTTCTAAGTTTTCTAGATGTTTTTCCAAGTCTTCTAGATGTTTTTCCAATCTTCTAGACGATTCTTCAAGTCTTCACATCAATCTCTGTTCTTCTGACTTTCTTCTTGTACTACTTTTAAGTATATCAGAAAGTAGCTCATCTTGCATCTTCACATTCAACTCATCTACTGTTTCATTGCGAGGTCTGAGAATCGCTCGTCCACGTAGATACTTTCTGTCTTGGTAAAAAGTTTCAAAATCATTAAATGTTGACTTGAATACCTTTTCGAGCGGATCCTCTGATTTAGACAACATAAGTTCTTTGTTTATTTATATTTCATCGTTTGTCGAATGAAAAGAAACATGACGATTTTATTGGTAATTGTATATAATCACATTGTACAACTTTTTTGAGCTTTAACAGAAATAAAAATCAAAATCGGCTTCTTCTTCAATTAAGAATCAAGTTTATGTTCATTTCATATCTCAGTTGGTAATATTTAGGTATGTTATATAGAGTCTTATCCTTTTAGGGAAACAAAAAGGTATGGCATCGCTAGTCAATGCATAATCTTTTGTTTGAATCATCCGCTTCCTCCCCTGTTTTAGTTACTTATTCATGTGAGTTCAAATAAATAAGTGGAAAGAAACGTAATTTCAACCTTAAAGTTTATGAAGCAAAGATTAATTTGCTTACTTATTCCACTTGGAATGTCTCTCGTCTCAACTTCTCATAATTGTAGTAATAACAAGTTAATCTGTAACTTTGGGTCGCTAAATAAAAACTTCAAAACTTTTGATTAAATGTTCTTTAATAGGTGGCTGCAATATAATATAGGTTCTTCTTTGGTCAACCATTCTTTTGTTGGCCGTACCAGGGCCAACTATTTTTTTCTTTGGAAATTTGTTGGCCTGCAACAAAATTTGTGTGTAGTTTTTGGAAATGTTGGTTTGGGAACATGAGTGATTATATATATATGAGTAGTATATAAAATAACAAATACTAAACACTTAACTTAGTAAGAAGCATCGTGATCGGTTGGGAGATAGCAATTGCTCCGTAAGCTGTCATCCGCCTCTGTCACATAGTAATCAAGATTGACTGACTTACGGTCAATTTTAATTGTAGTGTTATTTTTCATAAAGCATAAGTCTGCCATCATTTGTACATTAAACCAATACCAAATGTCTAAGCTACGTTATAATTTTTCTTGAAATTTTTTGTTTGAGATGAGCTATGGATTTACACATGTCGAAAAAGAATATAGATTCTACTTACGCTTCTATAGCTGAAGCATTGGCTGCTTTAGCTTCTGCGTTAAATCGTACATCTTCTCTTGGGGGAAAAGGCTTCAAGAGGCTCGTTCCCTAAATTCCAAACCAATTACTTAGTAAAAGCAATTAAGAAGTCATTAGAAAAAGTTGAAATAACCAAAGATCAAAACTCTGAAGCATATGTTGTTGTTGAATTAAACAAAGGCTTGAGCTAGCTCCGACTATAATAATTCACAGTGCGACGTTGCTACAGTGCTGGAAGGACCCGAATTTCAAGCAGAACACACAACCGTCACACCGTTTTTGACGGCATGGAAGGATCCAATGGCTATGATATCGTTCAAATAATCTTCAACATCACAACCCACTGAAGGCAAGAGAACATATACCCCATCTTTGATGGCTACACTAAACACTGCCAAGTTATTAGCATTGNTCCTTGTCCTTGCTGTACTTTCCTTAATGCTCGATCAAATCTTCGGGCTAGCAAACTTACAGGATTTTCTTCATTCGTTTGAGCTTTATTCTCAAGAGATGTTAATGCCAATCCTTTGCTTTTCTTTGTTCCTCCTAATTCCATCTCATGAGCTTGGAGCATTCCCACCACTTCTCCAAAATTGAGTTCATCCGTGTTGTTAGATACACTTAAGGCAGTTTTATAGGGCATGAATTTTGACGGTGTAAGCATCTGAGAAATTTCTTCACCAGCTTCTTATCTTTATATTTCTTCCCAAGAGTTAATGCTTCCTGAGCTAGAGAACTGATTCTTGAACTAAAATCTAAGATTGATTCATGCTCTTCCATTCTTAGATTCTCAAACTTCGAAGCCAACATGTCTTTTCTAGAGGTTTGAACCTTGGAGGTACCTTCAAAGTGAATTTGCAGAATATCCCATGCTTCTTTTGCTGTTTCACATCTTTGAATCAACTCAAATTGCTTTTTTCCAACGCTACAATGAATAGCCGTGAGAGCTTTGGCGTTGTATTTTGATTTTTTCAATTCATCATTGGTCCAATCATTCTCAGGTTTGGCTATCTCTGCACCAGTTTCGTCCCTAATCTTAGGTTCCACCCACTTCTCTAAGACAGCTTTCCAAGCAAACACATCAATGCCCCTTATTATAGACTTCATTCATGATTTCCAAAATCCATAGTCTCCATCATCTAATATTACTTTCGTGGTGTTGACGAGTTCATGATAGCTCTCCATCTTCTCCACAAGATCTCACCTGTATGCAATCCTCACAATTGACTGCTCTTATACCAATTGAAAGTGCAAGAGCTATCTGATACAGAAACTGTATCACGAAGTAACACAAGGGTTTTTCTCCAACAACTTTGATTAATAGAAAATATGTTTTACAAGGTTTTTCCTCACACTATTTTCTATTATCTCTCTCAAATGTTCTCAAATCAGTACTCTTGATTTAGGACCTCTCAAGACACAAAATCACTTAGCCCTTTTAAGTTTGCTAGCTTTCTTTTCAGAAACTACAAAACTTAATGCTAAGAATGCTTTCTCTTATTTGTGCTTGGCTTCTCTAAAGCCTTAGCACCCTATTTATACTTAATATGCCGTGGCTATACAACAAGCCACTTTACAATTCCTAAACCTAATAGAAATTGATAATTTCTTTTTTTCCTTTTAGGATAAGGAAATTATCCACTATATTTCCTTTTTCTTCTCAAATGATAATTCCCAATTATCTTCAAGCTTCTAGACGTTCTTCTAAGTTTTCTAGATGTTTTTCCAAGTCTTCTAGATGTTTTTCCAATCTTCTAGACGATTCTTCAAGTCTTCACATCAATCTCTGTTCTTCTGACTTTCTTCTTGTACTACTTTTAAGTATATCAGAAAGTAGCTCATCTTGCATCTTCACATTCAACTCATCTACTGTTTCATTGCGAGGTCTGAGAATCGCTCGTCCACGTAGATACTTTCTGTCTTGGTAAAAAGTTTCAAAATCATTAAATGTTGACTTGAATACCTTTTCGAGCGGATCCTCTGATTTAGACAACATAAGTTCTTTGTTTATTTATATTTCATCGTTTGTCGAATGAAAAGAAACATGACGATTTTATTGGTAATTGTATATAATCACATTGTACAACTTTTTTGAGCTTTAACAGAAATAAAAATCAAAATCGGCTTCTTCTTCAATTAAGAATCAAGTTTATGTTCATTTCATATCTCAGTTGGTAATATTTAGGTATGTTATATAGAGTCTTATCCTTTTAGGGAAACAAAAAGGTATGGCATCGCTAGTCAATGCATAATCTTTTGTTTGAATCATCCGCTTCCTCCCCTGTTTTAGTTACTTATTCATGTGAGTTCAAATAAATAAGTGGAAAGAAACGTAATTTCAACCTTAAAGTTTATGAAGCAAAGATTAATTTGCTTACTTATTCCACTTGGAATGTCTCTCGTCTCAACTTCTCATAATTGTAGTAATAACAAGTTAATCTGTAACTTTGGGTCGCTAAATAAAAACTTCAAAACTTTTGATTAAATGTTCTTTAATAGGTGGCTGCAATATAATATAGGTTCTTCTTTGGTCAACCATTCTTTTGTTGGCCGTACCAGGGCCAACTATTTTTTTCTTTGGAAATTTGTTGGCCTGCAACAAAATTTGTGTGTAGTTTTTGGAAATGTTGGTTTGGGAACATGAGTGATTATATATATATGAGTAGTATATAAAATAACAAATACTAAACACTTAACTTAGTAAGAAGCATCGTGATCGGTTGGGAGATAGCAATTGCTCCGTAAGCTGTCATCCGCCTCTGTCACATAGTAATCAAGATTGACTGACTTACGGTCAATTTTAATTGTAGTGTTATTTTTCATAAAGCATAAGTCTGCCATCATTTGTACATTAAACCAATACCAAATGTCTAAGCTACGTTATAATTTTTCTTGAAATTTTTTGTTTGAGATGAGCTATGGATTTACACATGTCGAAAAAGAATATAGATTCTACTTACGCTTCTATAGCTGAAGCATTGGCTGCTTTAGCTTCTGCGTTAAATCGTACATCTTCTCTTGGGGGAAAAGGCTTCAAGAGGCTCGTTCCCTAAATTCCAAACCAATTACTTAGTAAAAGCAATTAAGAAGTCATTAGAAAAAGTTGAAATAACCAAAGATCAAAACTCTGAAGCATATGTTGTTGTTGAATTAAACAAAGGCTTGAGCTAGCTCCGACTATAATAATTCACAGTGCGACGTTGCTACAGTGCTGGAAGGACCCGAATTTCAAGCAGAACACACAACCGTCACACCGTTTTTGACGGCATGGAAGGATCCAATGGCTATGATATCGTTCAAATAATCTTCAACATCACAACCCACTGAAGGCAAGAGAACATATACCCCATCTTTGATGGCTACACTAAACACTGCCAAGTTATTAGCATTGATGCACTCCGTGTCATTCACATGTGGTCAACACACATTGAAGGCTGCAATTATAGCTTTGTGAGAACTGTCGCTAGCTGTCCAGAGGCCAAACTCATAGGATCCACAAATAAAGTAATAGAATGTCGTGGAGAGAGTGTGACTACCGTGACTGTTGGTCGCGAGGGCTTTCTTAAGTGGTGTTGGGGGAAAATTGAAACACTACGACCCGATACTATGTACCGGATCAACTCTCGGATATAAAATCTGAGAGTAACACTTACACGGAGTTACCAAAATTTTTGTTTTCTTTTGACATTCCACATCAAGTAAACATTTATCCTTAGTAATTGACCAAGTTTAATACTTACCTAGTCATACCTTAGCCACTATTAGGATTTTGTCCACTTGTCCACGTACGCCCACGTGAATCTTGGTCAGCAGTCCACGTTTGGCTCCCATTTCCTCGAGTTTTCTTCACCAGCTCCCAAACGTATCATCCTTGGGCCAACTACCATCGTGTCATCCAACATATTCCCTCTTTGTACTAAGTTATTCAACCAACCACCCCACATAACCAAGTACAAAGAGAGAGATGTTTGGAGTTGGCACCGCGCCCAACATCAACCGCATATCTTCATTCTCGAAGACTCGCAATAGCCACCATCGCCTGTGCACATGATTTCTTGATCATTCGATCACCATCGTTCGCCATCGTCGATCACTGTCGACAATCCAATGTATCCGCTTCGATCCACCTCGAGCACCTCTATATGATTACCGAACATCACTCTCGGTAAACACTTGATCTTTGTCGTAGTACCTGTCGATCATACGCTCGATCACCACTTGATCACCTTCGATCGTCACATATCTTTGATCACTATATTTCCCGATCAATCTTGGATCCATCACTTATTCCACGGAAACTATCGATTGGTTATCGGTCCCCATCAGAGATACCACTCAATCATAATCCCCATTTACGAGATCCACGAAACATCATCGATGGATCCACTATTTTCCTCGACGATCCTCACCTTTTCATGGACAGATCTCGACGATTCCTCGACAGATCTACACTCTCCTCGTACTACCGCGACATATCTTCAGTGATTATCGACATATCTACTCTTTTCCTCGACCGCCGCAGTGGATCTTCACTTTCCTTGATAGATCTAAAGTTTCTCTCGACAGAAACTCGTAATTCCTCGATGATCCTTCAAGGATCCTCGAATCCAAACCTTCGTCTCTCGTAGATTCTCGATCATGAACACTAATCCCTCGTAGATCCTCCCAATACTCGATATTCGAACATGAATCTTCGATGATACTTGACAGCCATTTCACTTTCTCGATAAACACTGACCGTTTCTCGATTATCCTTGATGATTATAAATGATCTTTTGATCTCTCTCGACGAGCGACACCGAAAACTCGACAAAGTTTACTTAAGATTTTTCTTTCGAGTTTCTTCGTTAATCTAGAATGAGGGGCGACTCAAACTATTATCTTTTAAGATTTTTCGTGATTATTTACCCTAATGATCACTTAATACCAGAACTCTTGATGGGCCACACCATTGGGCCTCAATCTCGTCACATGGTCAATCAATCCTTAACATTGGTCCAACATTCCTCAACGTCGGCACATGAATCCTCGACGCCAACACGGACCCAATGTTATCCAATGTGAATCCTCGACAATTATTCAATTCTATCCAACCTTATCTGATTCTATCAAAGATTCCTTATATTCTTTGGACATGATCCACTTTGTCCGAACGTTATCTGATCTTGTCTGATCCTTTCCTTTTCTGTGCCTTAGCAACTTCCAAATTTCTAAGTCCAAATGGTCCCTTTTTTTACCTTAACTTCCTTCTTAACGTGAATGCTTCACACTCATTCAACCTTAGCAATGAACCATCTTTGAATGCTAACACTTCTGACCATGTTCTTCCCAAGAACTTTCGGTTCCCACTTTTATGTGAAAGATCTTTCTCAGATCACACTTTGATCCTTCAACCTATGTGGATCTTCCTTGATCTTTTCACATCTATCAAACATTCTTTAGACCGCTTATCAATTATTGCAAGTGTTTCCATTACACTTTGTTCCTCAAGGAACTAGCAGATTCTTCACAATCCACATAAATATTTCCAGATCACGCATGATCCTCACAAACATTCTCGGATCCCTTAAGATCCTCACATATGTTCTTGGATCACTTCAGATCTTTATACACATTCTTGGATCTCTCTCAATCTATACATTCTCGGTTTTGCCTTAGTCCAGAACTAAGGTCTTATCACCGTTACGCCTTCGAACTTTTTCTTAGTTCTCAAAAGGCACATACATGACAATTTTCGATGAACTACCTTGTTTCCAAAGACATTATCAACGACATCTAGTATTGGACTTTCGCGCACTGCGGTTATAACCTTGGAAAGTTCTTATTGACCCAACATTATCGTCTCAGCAACTCAGCAAGTTTCCGAAACCGATCTACATTCACATTCACGCCTAGGCAAACTTTCTTAGTTTCCAAGAACGCTTCACATTCCGCCTTAGCAACTCGCAAGTTCCTAAGGACTTCACACATAAGACCTCAAACTCCCAAAGTGCATCAACAATCCCACTTATTTCCTAATACTCTTACATTCATTATCTTTTTCCATCAAATAAACTTAACATCTACTTCAGCAGTTCGGATTAACTTATCCTCATTTCATTTCTGTGTTTCTCGTGGTCATAGTCAATAAGTCGCATCCAACAACCGATTCACCTAGTCAATGTTACTTCTCAAACATTCCTTACATTTCCATCAAGCATGATTGTCCGAACACCATAGATTAATCAACAAGATATTGCGCTATAAACATTACACACCATGACAAGCAGACATTCGCAACATCAAAGACATATAATTACATGTAAGACCGGTGCTATACTTAGTCATAGTTCCACAATCATACAACCGACGCTAGACTAAGTCATAGATCCACAGTCAAACAATCTATTCACATATCTAAATGCAAGTCATGAAGATTCCTTTACATTCACATAGTAATTGTTCACACAGAACAATCATCAACATTCTAATATAGCACAAACATTAACCATCTAAAGTGATGGTCCGTTTCAGTCGTAAATTAATCACTCAGATATTTCAACATTGCCATGAGAAGCAACCAAAGATTTAACGAACCATTTGTAAGAAGCCATCTTAGACTTAATCGCATCACATATTCTTTATTTTTCAGTTGTTTCTTTAGCCTAATTAATTTTACTCATTTTTGTTTATCCATCATGCAAACATAACTTTGGAGTTTTCATCGTCCTTAATGATACTCATGAATCTTGTCCATTTTCCCTTATGGCACTTACGGATTTGTTTTTCCTTAACAATCCTCATTCTTCCTACGTGAGTGGCCAACTCTCATGTGGACAAATTATTGTTTTTATGAAGTCTCCCTCACTTTATTTTTCCGACAACTTACTTGTCCTTAACAATTCGTCTTAGGAAATTCCAATTTATTTCGTGAAACTACAAGTCTCACTTTCAGGACTTCCTTGTCCTTGTACTTTTAGAGAATGCTAGATTTCCATCTAGACATTCTACTAGATCATTTCCAAGTAACCCATTCCTTGATTTTGATTTTTTTGAATTTCTTTGTTCGCATCAGACTACTTCCAAAGAAGTATGTTTTCTAACATCACTTCTCGGAGACACATCTCCTCAAAACATTACCAACGTCCACGTTAGTTAATCGTACACCACAACCTTCTTTGACCGGCAATACCCAACACTAACAAAATTTCCTGGACACGGTCTCACCCAAGACCGATTTGATGCTTTCCTGAACCATTTCTGGACAAGTTGTTACATAAACTTTCCATTCACATTAACTTGTCCTTTAGAAGTTTTTCCAACTTAACTCCTTCGGATTTGTTAACATCCTTAGTGGTTCAACGCCAAAAATCTTTCCAAAACTTAGTGTGATTCAACACTTATCGAATCTTACCTTTCGATTCAACACTAGACAGACTTTTCCTTTGATCCTTTCAACGAACAACAACTTGGTTCTTGTTTACCTTATTCCTTGGCAACTTTTTTAAACCCCAACATTTATGAAAAACCTCCTTCTCGCCAATCCATTACCCTAGAAAAACTTTCACAACCATTCAAGGTTCATTCCCTTTTCTTTAAGGAATTTACAACGCTTTGTTACTCGTCCATTCCTTCCTTACAAATTTTAGATACCCATCTAAGCATTCTCAACAATTTAACTTTATTTAGGCATTCCATTGCCGTCAAAGTTTGCTCACGAATCGAACTTCTCGGCTTGTCTTTAACCAAATTGATTTGATACTTCACCATTGGTCAACCCAATGAGTTCCCACCAGTTCGCTAGTCAACATTCATCCATTATGATCCTTGACTATTTCATCTTCTTTAACCATTACCCAATGACTTCCTTACGTCGTTTCCAACGACTTTGATCAAGGGAGCAAAACCAACGTTTTTCCCTTAGTCATTCTCCAATGACTTTGATCAATCATTTCCGATGATATGATCTAGTTGGGTAACTATCCTCGAAACGTTTCTCACTTCTAATTCTGAAAACCAAACTTCCGTCCAACCTTGGATTCCCTTTGCTCTCAGGTTTCCATACCCAATAACTTTTAACTTGATCCTTCTCGGATCCAGTACCATGAATACGTTCACCAATGCTCGTCCTTAGCATTTTCGCATCACCATTGCTTTTCCATATCAATTCCAACTTAACGAATGCTTAACTTTGACATTCTTTGCATTACCATTGCTTTTCTCCTTAGCATATTTCCGTGTCTAATCCTTTTCCTTGGAACTATTCACGATCTAATGTTGTTCCCTTAGCATTCATCTTGCCTAATTGATTTGACTTGTCTTTTTTCTTTCAAGACTTTGTCTTAGGGGGGGGGGGTTATTTAACTACGGAAAGTGATAGAATTTAATAGAAAGTTGAATTCTAGTTTTATTCAATTACACATTTTACAAATTCTTTTAAATTCTTGTGTTACTTAAGTTGTAGATTTTCTCATTCTTTTAAATTCTTGTGTTATTCAAATTGTAAAAAATTTAATTCTATAGAATTCAAATGTTATTGAGTGTTATTTAAATTTATATGACAACATGATTTAACTAGAATTCAAGAGAAATTTTAAGTGAAAACGTGAAGAAACAATTCTGACCTCAAATAGTGAGAAATTCAAAAAAAAAGAAAAGAATATTTGGGATGCACTCCCCGCTAATTCTGCTCTCCGCCATGGCCACCGCCTTCTCCTCTTCCTTGCTTCTCCCTTCTCCACTCCATCGTCGATGGAACTGAGAGCAGAAAACTCCATCGATGGACCAGCTTGTTCATGCCTAGTCTGGAAGAAACATCCAGGTAGTCGAGGAACAGCAAGAGCAATTGAGCTAGTAGTGAGCATTTGGACGACCGCTGACATGGTTGGACGATCTTCAACTTCTAATTGAACACATAGTAAAGCAATATGGATGCACCTGATAATTTTGTTTATTCGGTTGCTATCTTGAAAGAAGTTTTGCTAGGCCAAAGTCACCTAAACAGAGAATTTTAAGACATGAGGATCAAAAACAGCTTCCTAAAAGGTAATATATATAGGGAAGATTCTGCATCTGATTTCTTTAACTAATCGAACCTCGTTTTCTTTACTTAGGAATATGTTGGAGCACTGGAAATTTTGATTTGTACGTAGTGTTAATGGATGGTCTGTTCCATTGAAGCAAAAGAAGCATAGAGACTAATAGAAGTTGAGTTACCTTAAGGTCACGGTGAAGAACTCGATTGTTGTGGAGGTAATCTATAGCCAACAGTAGCTGCACCATCCATTTGCAGAGTTTCTACAGAGAAGAACAAAGATCAATATTAGTTAGATTCAATATCAATTCCTCATTTGCTTAGACCAAATAGATTCTTGAATGATTGCTAACTTCTTCGGACGCGAATACTCCTCTTGACTTCTTTATCATTTGAGTCCTGCATTTACCAAAATCATTAAGGAAACCACCTCCAAAGAATAGCCAAGAACATAACATTGGATTATGAAATAATTTGCCTTACATGTCTCCACCCTCGCAATAACTAGTTACAATGCATACACAATCCTGCATAACCAGTCAGAAACATCGGAAAATAGTTAAGAATTTTCTGCGAAATTTGCGCTGGGTTACGAGCTTTGAACAAGAAGAATATAATCACCTTTTCAACCCATGAATCTTTGTACTCAACAATATATGGACCTCATTTGCTTGGTTAAGCTTTAATATCAAACTCATCTGCAATATAACAAATAATTTTGATTTTTAAGAATCATTGTTGGTTATAATCAAGATAAAAACTAATATTGAACCTCTTGGATTGCAACAAGTTTGCATCTCTCTGTTTGTTTAGCCAAACGAATCTTCTTCACCACATATCTACAAAGAACAAGCCTTATAGATTATGATCACGAACATGATCAGAACAACAAAATATAGACAAAACTACAAACTCACTTTCATCTCTCGGACTTGTGAATTACAAGAAAAGCAGAACCAAAAGCGCCTCTACCGATCTGTTCCACAACTTCATAATCATCCATCTTGGAAGCTGTTTCACTTATCTTGTTTGCCATATGAGATCTTCCTCTGTCGGTTTAAAAGGATCCAACTCTTTCACAAGTTATTACTGTTCAATGGAGCCTGTAAGCTTCAGAGTATTGAAGACTGAACATATGTTCATTGTAGCGGGGTCTCCAAGCTGTTGATACACATCTTCGGGGCCCTAACACATACCATATACATGACCTGTCACATCCAAGGTTATAAACCAAATTTGGATTGAAACCTCTCAAAGGATTTGAGATGTATAGAACACAAAGAACCAAGAAAACAGAGGCAAAGATTTCTCTTCTATATTCATACCAAAAAGAGAGTACAACCTAATAAGCTGAATATAGGGATCTGGCATTGCCAACATGGAAGCCTTAGAACATCAATAGCAAATGAGACTACTAAAATATACTCACATTTGTGATCAAAACAAATCAACGATGTTTTCGTTCCTCATATAAATGTTCAGGTCAGTGTATTGAACGTTGATTTTAATATTGAGAAAAATTCATTTCAATTTCAATTTTTGTTTTTATAAAGAATATTATCGTTTAACAAATATATTAACAAACTTTGAATACTATCTTGGATCTTATAACCTCTGCTATTTTGCATCTCTGAAGTTAAACGATAATATTGTAAGCATATTTGCTATTATTTCTTAATGAATATGCCCCTATTAGATAGAAATGTTTGTTAATAGATTTCAAATCCCTAAAAAACAGTATTTGTTACACTAGAAAATCTGAGATCGTTTTAACTTCTTCTATATAATAGTTTCACTTTGCAAACAAAAGAAACAACGATCATCTCATAAAAGCAATTTGAAGAAAAAACCACATTCATCTTTGGTAAGTTTCTCTGATTCATTTTTATATCTTTCGTAAATTTCTCTGATTTCTTTCTTTTACTTTTTTTGTTTTTAGAATGGAATTAGGAGAAGCGTCACACCCAATAAAAATGAAGGGCATTTATAGTCCATGGACACATCAAGAGAGTCAAGAGTTGCTGGCTAGATTAGTTGATGCTATCAAACGGGGGTGGCGTGACAAAAACGGTACCATAAGCAAAGCGACGGTAGAAACTAAAATTCTACCAAAACTAAATAAAAAACTTAATTGCAATAAGACTTACATAAACTTTTTAAGTCGAATGAAGTCTATGAAAAAGGAGTATGCTGGGTCTACTGAACTTTTTCGATTTAGCTCTGGTTTTGGATGGGATCCCATCAGAAAACAGTTTACAGCTACAGATGATGTGTGGGAAGCCTATTTGATGGTAAGTCTCATTTGGTTAACATTCATAAATATTTTGAAGCTATTATTGATTACTAATAAATTTGTGATATTTTTTCAGGGTCATCCAAATCATCAACACATGAGGACTAGCACTTTTGAAGATTTTGAGGATTTACAATTGATCTTTGAAAGTGCTATAGCTAAGGGAAACAACACGTTCGGGATTGGTGGTGATTCAATTGCTGAAAATTTTGAAGAAGAAGATTTTCTTCAAGCAAGAGATGATGTGAACGTGGAGGATGATGACGAGGTAAATGTAACACCACCTAAAGAAAAGTTGCCTACTAGAAAAAGAGCTAAAACCAGTCGTAATGGAGATCCTTCAGATTCAATTAATCAAGGTGATTCTTCAGAGAAGGTGCTAAGTGAAATGATTGGGCTTAGCACTAATATAATGTCTCTAATTCAACAAAGAGAAGAGGGACAAAAGAAGAATAATGTTTGGGATGCTATCATAGAGATCCCTGATCTGGAAGATCATATCAGATATGATGCACTAACCAAGATCTACTCGTTGAACATGAAAGACGCATTTGTGAGCATGCGTGTTGAAGATCGTTT